>BGNK01000634.1:0-47812 GCA_003297005.1 Symbiodinium sp. clade A Y106
AGGATATGTAAGGGCCCCTAGCGTTCTGTAGTTGTTTACATAGGGCTCTTTATGGGCTTTACAGGATTCTGCACAAGGGTGTTCTCGGACCTGAATGGGTTTGCGGGTTTCGGGATTTGGGGAGGGAAAAAGGGAGGTTTCATGGCGGATTCATATAAAATCCAAGAGAATATGAAGCCAAAGGGAATATGTTTATTATGGTTCTAAGGGGGTGGACCCTCCTAAACCTATCCATCTCAACACTGGGTCCTTTAAGGGGCCTTTCAACGTCTTCCGAAACCCTATACACACTTATCGAACCTCCATCAGCCCCTTGAAAAACAAAGGATCCTTTGAACCCTCAGGGTTTAGAGTTTAGGGTTTACAGTAGAAGCCAGAAAGTTGGAACATCATTATCCTCATGCCCTTAAGGTAAAGTATAAGGTATCCTAGCACTAACCCTCCTAAAGCCATGTTCCAACTTTCTGGCTTGTACTGTAGGGTTATCATAGGATCCTTTGAGCCCCTAGGGATGCCTTAGGTGCTGAAGGACCTTCCCGGCAGTCTGGACGCTTGTCTCGCATCCGAAGCCGCCGGATACCAGAGCTTCTGTTTCAGGTGGATTAGTGGAGGGGCTTTAACACTTGGAATAGGGTTAGGGGGCATATTCTACTTCCATTACTTCCATTACACCAGGAAAGCAAAGCAATTGTAGTACTTGGAAGTAATTTCAGAATCCTACATCCACTGGCTAGCCGCTAGCCGAACGCTTCTTTGGGCTGTATGCGGGATCGCCCTAAACCCTTTAAGCTAGGTATAGATGCTGGGACTCGAAGTACGCGTATGTCCGGGTTGTGTACAGGGCTTCCGAAAGGAAATAGTGCTATGATTTTTATGGGGTACTCTGTGGAGCTGCTAGGATTTAATGGGGCTTTCTATGGAGTTGTTTAGAGTCTTCTATGGGTTTCGGGTTTAGGGTTTAAGGCTTTGTGTTTGGACTTAAGTATTGGCTTTAATAGGGCTGTAAATGGAGCTATCAGGGTGTTTATTTGGTTTTCTATGGGTTATAATAAGGGTTAAGGATTTTCTTACGGAGTTGTTCATTCGGGTTTGATGGGGTGTTAGTGGGGTTTGATAGGTTATTTGGGGTTGATAGGTTTTCGACAAGATATAAGCGTTTGCCAGGGCTTAAATTTAGTTTAGATGAAGACCCAAAATTTAAGAAGTCTGGCAAGTTGCACACAAAGCCCTACAGCTTAACGCCTTGGAGAATTACCAAAGACTACACTGAACCCCAAACCCGAAATCATAAAATCCCGAAGCCTTAAACCCTAAGAAGACCCCGACACCCAAAACCCTAGAGAGAATGGTTCCCGCAGCAAGGCCCAGCGTCGCTCGACAGTTACTGAGCTCATCCGTCACGGCGTGCCGAAAGAGTTTCGCTGGGAGGTGCGAGTGTTCTGCATGGGTTCCACAAGGGATACTATCTGAGGGTCCCCTAGGTTGGGTTCTATAAAGGTTCTGTAGCGGAGCCTATATCAGGGTCCTTTAAACGTTCCAGAAGGGTTTTACGTTCTTTTTGCGGCTTAGGACTTTGGGTTTTAGGTACAGTTTAATAGGGTTTAGGGTTTAGAGCTTGGATGCTCAGGATTTCGTAGTCAAGGGTTGAGGGCTTTGGGCGTTAGGGTGTCAAAAGCAAGTACGTCAAATCCTGAAACCCAAGCAAGATGCTCTGCATTTAGGCATTTTTGGGCTTGGGGAGCCCGGAATTATTCACAAAAGCTGTAATGAAGAACCCCCAAAACCCTGTTCTAATTATTAAGGCCCCTGCATCAGCAGCAGCTAAACCCAAAGGCCCTCAATCCAACGCGCATAAGAGTTGCAAAAAACACAGCCCGAACTGTTCAGCGTGTCGTGTGCTATAAGTTGTGCTCCTGGTACAGACGCCGCGAGTGAATCAGAGCATGCTTCGACGCATGTCTTGTTGTGTTTCATAGTTTGAAATTTATTTTTAGGGTTTAGTAGTTGGGTTTAGGCAGATAAATGTTGAGATAGGTCTGGAGAAGTCTGCTACATGCGGATGCTGAGTCCGCCGACCGGAAGCCTGAGGCCCGCCAGGGAAATCGTTTGTTCTGTTCTTCAGTTTAGGGTTTTTACAAGGGCCAACAATGATTCGGTTTTTCTTTAATACTGCATGGCTTGGCAAGGGTCTTCATATGGGTTCTACAAGTCCTCTAGAGATTTTACGCATTTCCGGGTTGTTTGTATTGTTGAAGACATGGACATCTGAGCACACTTGTGATGTGGACTCCAAGCACGGGCTGAGAGACTAAACCCAAAACCCCTAAACCCAAAACCCCTAAACCCTAGTTTCACTCAGTTGAGGGCAAAATGCCAGCGCTTCTTTGGAGAAAGGGTGCACATCAACTTTAAAAAGAAAAACCCTAAACCCTAAACCCCAAGCCCTAAACCACGCATGTAATTGGCCCTTCTTCATGGAAGGCCCCAGGTGTCTGCGATGCGAAGCAGTGGCGGCAGATTGAAGTTGACCTCCCCCGCAGCTGGACCCAGTATGGACTAGAGTTTCGTCTACAAGTTTAGGGGTTTATTTATACTTTAGTTTCGGGTTTAGAGGGTTCATTATGGTTTAGTTTAGGGTTTAGTTTAGTTTCGTTCAGGGTTTAGGGTTTAATATGGTTCAGTTTAAGGTAAATAGGGTTTAGTTTAGGAAGTCTTGGATTCCTTAAGGTATTGGTCGTACGACGCGCAGAGAATGCTCAAAATTCAGAACCCGCAAAAAAATAAGGGTTTCGGTTTTAGGGTTCATGGTTTAGGGTTTCTGGGGTTTCGGGTTTTCAGCACTCCCCACTTCCCAGAAAACTTGCAAAGCCCTCATAAGACTGGATTGGAGTTTATGAAGCTCAGGCTTGGTGGCTCCTCGGGTTTCGGGCTTCTAGGGTTTCCCAGAGACTCCAAAACCCCTTAATTAAGGAATATACCTTAAATCATATTAGGGATCCTATTATAATTTAAGGTATAGTCCTTGGTTACGGGGTTTTGGAGTCTCTGGGTTCTAGGGTTTAAGGTTTAGGGTTTACGGTTTAGAGTTGGAGGTTTAGGGCTTAGGCTTGGCCGTTACGGCTACTTTTTTATGGCAGCGGACAGCTTTTCGAAAGGCCCGAAACCCCCTAGACCCCACATCCTCGCTCCTAAACCTTGAACCCTAAGCCCTACAGCTTAGGCTCAAGGGGTGGACCTTCCCTGAGCCAAAATCCCGACACAGCCCCGTGAACAAGTCTTCAGAATATGAGGCACCCGAATACTTGGATCCTGATCTCAACATCGAAATCTTGCCCTAAAGTCATGACCCTAAAACCTAAATCCTAAACCCCGCCCTCGCCGCATGGCCAAGCCACAGGCACTTTTCCAGAGGAAAATTTCGGAGCTGATCTTCAGCAGCAGTGCCTTGGTGCAGCACAGTTTTGTACTATAGGGGCCTTAATAATCAGAATGGGGTTTTCGGGCCCATGTAAAGGAACCACCAAAATAGTGTTGGTAATTCTGAGTACTTGGTAGTACTATTTTCCGATAAGTTTCCGTTTCTCCCAGAATATACTCCGAAACCTTGTTCTAATCACAGAGGCCGCCTGTTGCACCTGTTTTCGAGCCGTCCTTCGTATACTCCTGTGTCTACTTAGAGGCGCAGGGGACTTAGTAAGTAGGTTATAAGTAGGGTTATAAGTACCCTAAATGGAGTTACCCCCAATGATAACCCCTACTTATAACTTACTATAGGTCCCCTGCACCTCCAAGTATCCCTCCTTATAGAACCCCTTTTAGCTCCCTGTTAAAGAGCCCTTTAAGGAACCCTTTAAGGAGCCTTAGTTACTAAGTCCCCCGGGCCTCCAAGTGCAGCTTAGGGCTTCGGGCGCAGGACTTTGGTTCAGATCCCCATGGGAGTTTCCGAAAATTAAGGGTACCTGATTTGGGGGTCCTTATAAGAGTGGATCCTACTATTTAGGGTACTATACTACGGTCCCCTATTTTCGGAAACCCCCCCATGGCAATTGCCATCAACGGTCCTCGATAAGGAAGCAGGGTTTATAAATGAGATGGGTGTTTAAAGGTTTTGTACAGTGACTGTTAGGGTATGGGTCGGTACGGTGGCTCCTCACGACAACAGCCCCATCAAGTGCGAGAAAGGGTTTATTACTAGTATTATATACAATCCTTACCGTTAATACTATTGTTACTATCATTACCATTCCTATCATCAGTATTGGTACTACTACTGTTATTAATACTGTTCCTATTAAAACAGAGTTTGGGCTCCGCGATTGGGCGGAGGAAGGTCTGCATGGAAGTCAAGGTACTTGTAGCCTGTTTGATCAATCCATAGATCCCCAATATGGGAGTTTCCGAAAATTAGGGGTACCCTTATTCTGGGGTCCTTATAATAAGGAGATCCTACTATTTAGGGTACTATATCAGGGTCCCCTATTTTCGGAAACAGATAGGCTCCAGTCTCCAGGTTCTTTGGTTAGCCGCGGTATAGGGTTTAGGGTTTAGGGTTGATATGTGAGGATGCGATAACAAAAGCAAACTACAACGGAGACGTTAGGTAGAGTAGAGTTCAGCCAACCCGCACACACCACAGTTCTTCTTTTGGGTTCCGCGCTGCCGCTTCAGAGACAGACAGTGTTGGGGTAGGATACATACATCCTGGCCACCAATCAAGGGCTTGTTTCAGGCAAGGTTCAACCGAGCAGAACTCGGAATGGAGAGTTGACACCCAAGCTCGTGTAGGTGCCTCACCTCAGTCAAATTTCTCGGGGCTCTTCGCCGTGAGGTTGTCGTGAGTCGTGAGGATTTTTAGCACCATCTTGATGAGAGTGGTTCGTGTCGTGTTCTTGGGATGTTCGGTTTGTGTACGAAATCCATAGGTTTCAGCAGGAGTGCTCCAGTCGCGCCCGAAAGCGTCGAACCATGCATGCATTTGTTGCACATTCGATGCTTCTGAAAGGTGCTCTGCAACATATGTGTATGCATGTATACAGTGTATCGATCTTTTCGCTTTATACGTACATGCATACATGCTTACATGCATGTATGCATACATACATACATAAATACTTGGTGGCTGTCTCGGGGATTTTTAATTTTCCTGTGTTTCCTGGGCCTCGTGGATGCTTCTGTTGCTCGCCGCTGCTATTTAGGGCCCCAGGCGCAGATTAGGCCCCCAAATGTCGCATGTGTTTTTTCGAGGGCTTGCGCTTAATGATTCGAGTTTTAATGGAAGGACGAGATGCAACATCATGACCAGCATATAACTGCCATGTGGCTCCCAGGACCCCAGGCAACAACCTTCGGCTGCCACGAAATTGGAGCAGCATCGACAGGTGGCACACCCCTTCTGTGACAGATGATGGCCAGGAAGCAACGCATGTCGCCGCCAGTGTATCCTAACCCATTTGGTGGCAACCAAGGATGATGTCCACAACGCAATTCAGGATGTTGTTTCGTCGGCTATGGGTTCACAGGTTCAACCTGGTATATTGAAGATCATCGCAGATGATGTGGCCTGCACATCCTCCAGTTTACTTGAGAGCTAGCATCGTTCGGCTGCATGTAGAGCAGCTTCTATCGGACGGTGTGCGGGCCCAGTAGTCGTCAAACATCCTCAGTGTGAGCGCCTTGCTCACACATGAATAGAAGCAGTGTGCCTGGCCGTGCTTGCAAGGCTAAGTTAGATTCAATAGGGAGGGAGTGTCTGGGGACTGCTGGATGGCTACGTCTTCGATCCTTGGAGAATCAGAGAGCTGTATGTCTGCGCGTCATGGTTCATCGTGCGAGCAGCAGTGCTTGAACACCATTGGCTGGTATCCCACTTCAGACAGGGCCATCATGAAAAGAATCCGATCGCCGTGAAGTTGGTGCACGAAGCCAACTCCACAGGTCGTCCAGTCGAGAGTAACTATCAGAACGACGATAAGAGCCGTAGTCATGTTGTTAGGGGGGCAGGCTCGACATGACAGCTCTGCCTACATGTATAGAGCTTTGGCAGGCCTTTATAACGTCGACTTGAAGGCCGACAGGCCTAAACCCTAGCTTGACCCGGGATCCCCAAGACACAGTACGAGTTTTACAGGGCTTTCCTAAATCCCGCTACTCCTAAACCTCCGGCGCTAAGCGCCGTGCCTGTTGCCGATGCACCTGCGGCTGAGCATCTGTGGCGAGAAACCTCTGCGGCCACATCAGCTCCCTGGGCTGACACTCGTACGGGATAATACTGTGCCGTGGCATGATCGACGAAGATCATCATCATCATCATCACCATCGCCATCACGAGGCTTGGAGAAGGTTCATGGCTGCAGCTATTCCCTCTTCGGCATCATCATCATCATCAGATCACGAGGCCTGGTAAAAGATCATGGGCCGCAGCATCATCCTCAGCATCATCGTTGTCATCTTCATTTTTCGTGAAGCTCCAGGCTCAGATCTCTTAATTTTTTGCGGGAGGGCCGGGGCACACGACAAGCATACATTCATACACATTCGCACACACAGAGCTATATACACAGATACATAGATACTCACCAGTATTGCCATTTGCCTGCCGTATACAAGCCTCTGGTTTCGCTGTCACGTTTTGTGCAGCAAGGCTCGGCAGGGTCCTCAGCGACTACGCCGCGCGGGATCCCGCGACAGGACGGGCACGAAAATCTCTGCACCGAGATCAAGATTTCGTCTTAGGCTTTTCCCTGTTCGGGATTTGAGGCAGCTTTCTATAGACCTTGCATCCTAAACTGTTGGGTGTCGGTTTTACTTGAACGTTCAGGTTCACAACCCCAAAATAAAGGAACCCTGGTCCATCGAGGGCTCGCTTGCAACCGAACCCACGGGAGATCCTGCCCTACCTACAGATCCAGGGGGCTTAGTAGGTAGGTTATAAGTAGAACTATATTATAACCGACTTAGTAAACCCCCTGGGCCTCCAAGTACAGTCCAATTCACAGCGCCTGCATTTCCAAAAAGTACGTCGCTCGGATCCCGCAGGTTAGGCAAATGCACACCCCTGATCCTGTTTTGATTGAGATATTAGTATTATGAGTTGAGTAAAAGGTTTCTTGGAATGATGGCCCCGAAAATTAAATGTGTCCTTGTCAGCTGGGGGTCTGTAGCGGGAGTTGGACACCAAAAGCTGTTCGCAGGGATGTAGGGCTTCGTTTTGAGGATGTTGTTTCCCCGTTTTGGAACGTTTGCGGCTGTTTGCGACTGCCAACTGTGACCGACCGGTTCGGCTGCCCAACTAAGCCAGGCCTGCATCCGATATCCTAAACCTTTTTGACGAGCCTTGCGCCGTAAATGCTGAACGCTTTCTCCGCAGGATACTGTCAAAGCATGAACTACATAGCTGGACTTCTGTTGCCTTTCGGCTTGCACTCAGCAGTTTCAGCTTGGGAAGGTTCCATAGTCACCGATTCCCCGATAGTTCCACCACCTACCCACAGTGATGTTTTCATTATGCTGTGTATATATATATATACACAAATATCTACACACTACCATTATGGAAGGGGCACCAAAAGACCATCCCAATTATGGCTTTGGCGAACAAACTCCATTCAGGAATATATACGGACCCTCTTGGCTAGTGGCTTCGTCCGAAACGCACATTCGCGCCACCCGTTCACCCAGATTTCGGAGACAGGTTCAAGCGTTCCAAGCTTTGTGGGGCTTCAGAAATCTATGATCTCTCTGGGGCGTCCTTTATTGTAAGCACCACTGATGTTCTGGTATTTTCATATAAGGTCAAAATGGGCCAAAGCTGCTTCTTTGGAGGGTATGTTACAGTATACTCGGGGCATCTTTCGGTTACCCATAAAATGTGGACACTTCGAATAATTCATAGAAAACGGTTTTTTTGCAGTATATACAGAATTGCACCGCCTACTCTGGTGAACTTTGGTGCAGTTTGGGGTGCCTGTCGGATATCTGATTAAAAATTCCGCCTCGGGTTTCCTTCACACGATTGAGAATATGATGGATCATACCTATAGTTTACATGGTAGTCCCCTTTTGGGTAGCACATTGGATCTTATAGCTCGATAAGTCTATAACCACAAACATAAGTTCAGCCAAGGCGAAGAACTACGTTGGAAGATGCCCGCAACAAACATATCGAAAAGTAAGCCGAACCTGGAGCCTCCCCTCCAGGGTCCATCTGTACTAGCATGACGGAATTAATTGCATGGAGAAGCTATTCTTCCTTAGGCTGCCGTAAAAAACTATAATATAGCATACCCCAAAGCAGTATTCACACCCTCATATTAGCCCGTCTCGAACAGACAGCAGTACATGTACATCCTCGTGGCTGCCTTACATAGTATACCTGTCTGTTGGATGTTATTATGAATCTTAACATAGGCTAGGTCGCGGGGCCCCTAAACCGTATAGACCCTGAAACCTAGAAGCTCAAAACCCTGAAGCTCAAAGCCATAAACCTAACACCCTAAAACCCCAAATTCTAAACCCTAAACCTTACACCTTAAACCCCAAGCCCACAACCCTAGCCCCTCGGCGCTGAACTAAACAAACTGGAAGGCTGGTATCCCAGGAGGAGGCCGAAACCTTGGCCGCCTTTGCGGCGATGATGCACAGATATGGCTTGTCAGGACGGGCCTCGCTTTGGGGAGGTTTTAGGGTTCAGGGGCCCCGTTCGGGTTCCATATGCAATTCTATATAATATTTAGGACCTTAGGGTTTGGGGTGTTTGGGGCTTCTAGGGTTCAAGGTTTAGGGCTTCGATGTCATTGACAGGTTTTTAAGGGTTCTGTGGATTGGTCCACCAGATGTACCCTTCTTCCCTTGTGATTTTGAGGTCTCCTCATTCATACCTAGCAGCGTTGATAGGGTTCCTTTGTTATCAAAGATAGTGGGGAACCTGGACGATGTCGGGCTGAAGATGGAGGGATGGTGTGCAAGGGGGACGGGGTCAGTTCTTGGCAGTTGGGAATTAGGGTCACTACAGGTGTCGTGGGACTTGCGGTTAGCCGTTTAGGGAAGCATGGATGCTGACTTGTTTGGCTTCTGGACACAGATATTTCTGGTGTAGTGTAGGTGAGTGATTCGGGGCAGAAGGTGATTATTGGGCACTTGAACATTTAGGGCAAATCACTAAGCGCTGAGTAGGGCTGTGTAGCTGTTTGACCTGCCAGTGATCACCTGCGAGGGCAAGTAGTAGCGTCCGACAACTTAACACCGAACTGCTAGACCAAAGCCTCTTGCAGGGGGTTTGAATACCCGGAGACAGTCTTCCGTAGACCTAGCGGAGAGCCCTGCAGGGAGTAACTCCCGTTAGAACTCAGTATGTACAAACCCAAACCCTACTTTGACTACCTAGGTGCCCCAGATGTGCTTTCAATATTCAAACCTCGATTGCGAAGGGATGCTGAGGAACTTGGTTGTCGACCCTTGTAGCTAGAACGCCTCCCATCACAAGCTAACTTCAAGCACCTTGAGGGGAAGAGCCCAAACTAGACCGTAGACCGTGTCAAAATCGAGACCCTGGCCTTACCTTAACCCACCAGAACCCACTTTTTGGTAGGGTCCCTATAAATTCCATAATAGGATTTTGAGTAGGAACCTACAAAAAAGTAGGTTTTGGTAGGTTAAGGTAACCCCTAAACCCATCTCTGGAAAACATCCCTGTCAGGCCTCTTTCAGGAGGGTCTTCCTCTGATGATGAGCCTCGGAATCCAGGGTTTGATATGGGAGTTTCATAGTAGTGTTTTAGGGTTTAGGATTTTGCTGGCCCCTTATTATCAGGAATAATTTTAAAGTTTTAGGGTTTAGGATTTTGCTGGCCCCTTATTACCAGGAATGATTTTAAAGTTTTAGGGTTTAGGATTTCATTTACAATGATTCCTGATAATCAGGGGCCAGCAAAATCCTAAACCCTAAAACACTACTATGAAACTCCCATATGTTTTGGGTCTACAGTAGGATCTTTATTGTGATATCGAGTTATTACGAGGGGGTTGGTTTGGGGTTTAGCAAAAAGCGTCTTGTGAGGCTCACAAGGCTTTAGCAGGGCTGGGGCTTCATCGGAGTTTGCGTTTCTTAAGAGCTGCATGCAGGTTCTTCATTGTAGAAAGTTTCCACAAGGGGTTTTTGGATTTTGGATGTAAAACCTGCTTGGAACCCTAAACCCCAACGCCATAAGACTAGCTCTCTAGATTCGCAAAAATATTACGGCACCCTTATCAAAGCGACGCTGAACGGGGCCTTAATTTGGGGAACTACCCATAAATAAGCCCAAAGCTCGAAACCAAGGGTTTGGCAGGGCACCTACCTCCCCAGCCATTCCAGTCGACCTCAGACCTTAAGATCCTTTAAAATTTCCCCATAAGCCCTCCGTGCCATGTTTGCCTACACCATCCCGACTGAGACCTTTCAAATCCTATAAAAGAAAAATGCCCTTCTACGACTAGGTTTAAGGTTTGGGTCGTTAAGTCCTACGGGTATGGGTTTTGGGTTACTACAAATCTTAGCAAAGTTTCGGTCTCCCCGCGTGCTATGTCTCGCAGACTGAGGAAGTACTGCTATGTTTGCCAGTCGCAGCTGCGCCACAACTTGCCGGACCCTCTCGCGGCAAATCAGTTTGCCTGTAGTCTCGATTGTAGTTCTTTTTTGTTTACCCAAATATGTATACATGTGTGTGTGTATGTATGTATGTGTGTATATAGATAGACAGTTATATGTATATAGAATTAATTACATATAGAATTAATGACCTATTTAGATAGTTGTTTAAAAATTATATATATATATACACACACATACACATCTTTTATGGATCCTATAAGGTATCCTCGAAAAGGAACTACAATTGATACTATAAGTAAGGTTTGTTTTTTATGTGTTCAGAGAGAGAGAGGGAGAGAGCCAGAAAGACGAAGAGAACAACAACAAACAAGATAAAATGATCTGGCAGGAGCGCACCAAGCCGGTGAAACCCGTCGGGTGCGAAGACGAGGGTTGAAAAGAGATGTGTGTGTGTGTGTGTGGCTGTGTGTGTTCTGCAGGCCCCGTGCTACCGAAGCTCTGAAGATCGCAAGAAGGTGGATGCTCTTTGGTTGGATTTGTGTTTGCGCGAGTGGATAGTGTATTAAGAAGAGCGATAGAGAGATGGCCGCAGGAGCCGGTCAAAAAAGACGCGGAGGCTGGTCTTGGGAGTAAGCGGGATGACGAATTAAGTCGTGTGCCTGTGCAGGAGGCCCAGGAGGAAGATGAGGAGGAGGGAGAAAGATAGAGTGACAGAGGTGTGTCTGTGTGTCTGCTTCTGCAGGAGTCGGAAGAGGTAGACGAGGAGGCTGGTTTCGGGAAGAGTACAGAGGGAGAGAGGGAAAGCGAGAGAGGGAGAGAGAAGCAGAGAGAGATAGAGAGGGAGACAGAGAGCGTGGCGAGGTCGAGGTCACAGAGCCGGTGTGGGTTTTGGTTGTGTGTGTGTGTGTGGGTGTGTCCGTGTGGGTTCTGATCTTGCGCTGGTTGGGGGAGGGGGTAGGAATCAGGAGCTTGTTAGGTGTTTGGGATGTTGTGTTCTGGAGGCTTCAAGTACGATTGGGAGGCGTGGAAGATGTACCACCTGAAAAAAAAATCAAGGCGCCGAGACGGGTACCTCCAGGGTGGTGTGGAAACCCCGTCGCCACGCGAAGGGAAGCACGATAAGAAGGAATGAAGGAAGGAAGGTTGACTCTTCAAGGGGCCCAGCTTTTAACAGCTACATTGAGCCCTCAAGGGGTTCAGCTGTCGAGAACTACATGTTTTGACCCCTGAAGGGGCCCAGCCTTACAAAGCTACATGTTTTGACACCTCAAGGGGCCCAGCCTTCAACAGCCAGATGTGTTGACCCCTCAAGGGGCCCAGCCTTCAAGAGCTACATGTTCTGACCCTTCAAGGGGACTAGCCTTGAAGAGCAAGATGTGTCGACCCCTTAAGGAACTCAGGCTTCAAGAGTCAGATGTGTTGACCCCTCAAAGGACCCAGCCTTCAGAGCGAGATGCTACCAAATTGCTGTGGCTATGAAGGCTGAGCCAAGGCTGGGGCAATCGCGTCCTCAAACATCTTCCCTGGTAGTTGCTCACAGGCACAAGCCTGCAACGGTGACACATTCGTGTACCCAAACATCTTTGCTGGCAAGTTGCTCACAGCCACAAGCCTTCGATGATAGCAGAATCGGTCTCCACATAGTGTCGCCGGTAGGTTGCTTACAGCCACAAGCCTGCGATGGTAACGCAATCGTGTTCCCAAATTTCAACAGCTGGATGTGTTGACCCTTCAAGGCGTCCAGCTTTCAGGAGCCACATGTGTTCATACCTCAAAGCTTACCTATACTGTTGTGGGGGGTTCTTTATTACAATTATAGTATAATCTACCCCCAAACCCTATTCTAGTTATTAAGGCCCTTATGTTAGGGTAAACCGATAAAGCTTGAAGCTTAGCCTGAACCCGACCTTCCCAAACCCTTCAATTAAATCAAAGCCCTAAAGCCGGAACCCCAAACCCCCAATCCTAAAATCTTGAATCTGTCAACACCCAAAACCCTCAGCCTCAAAAGCACCAAAACCCTAGAAAGCTAGACATTAAAAACTTGAACCCAGAGTCTCTCAATCCAAACAGGAACCCGGAAACCCCCAAACCCACTGCAACACCCCTATACAAACCAGATAATGCAGGAACCCGCTTAGGAAACCTTGGGCCTTTATTAGAGCTCCTCATATGATTCCTACTATCTTGGGGTTATAGGCCCAGGGTTTCTTAATCAGGTTCTTACATTAAGACGTTTGAAAGGAACCTTAATTAACAGTTGCCTCAAAGCGAAACTAATAGGAACCCTGAACGGAACCCACGACTCCCCCAACATACCTGTAGGACTTCTTGGCGGCAGCTACCCAGAGACTGCAAAACCCCTTAATTCAGGAATATAGCTTAAATTATAATAGGGACCCCTATCTCTGGGTACAGTAATCTTCGAAGGAACCCTTAGGGGATCCTTTGGTTTCTTTTAGGGCTCCTGCATTTTTCCTACTTCAAACGAACCCAAAATGCCCTAAACCCTAAACCCGAAACAACCCTAAACCCTAAAAGGGTTCCTTCAAAGGAACCCAAAATGCGTATGAGGATCTCCACGAGCACTTTCGGAGATTTCACTTCCGACCCGGGCAGTATTTGCACGCCTGGCTGCTGACGCGCCTGGGTCGAGGTTTGACGGATGGCTTCAGGGTTTAGGGTTGGAAGGGTTTGGGTTTTGCGGTTTTAGTGGTGCAAACAGGGGTCAGAACGCCATAGTAAGTTAGCGTATTCTCTTATGGTCCCTAATGTTATAGCCAAACATGCCTTTAATTTAATAGCATAGTAATATTCCGCAACACCCTATTCTAACGACAATGGCCTCCTTTTTATGGGGGTTGTACACAGGGTCAGGGGTCAGGAAAGTTTGGCGATTCCTTGCTTTCGGCTAGCGGCTGGAAGGATTCCATAAGTCTCTAAAGCACGGAAACCGAAAGACCCTGTTTATGGGGATTGGCCTTTAACAACTCACCGTTTTTCCCAAACCAAAAGCCTAAACCGTCTAGACCCTAAACGACAGATCTGCTTGAAGTAGGTGCATCTTACGAACTTATTAGGAGCTTCATGAGGCTATTGGACTGCAACGGGCAATATAGGGGCCGTAATAATAAGAATACATTAATATTCCGGGGTCCCCATGTTCATTAAACTGTAACATACCCTGAAACCCGACTCTAGTTCCCTGGTTGCATCATTTCCGCTATAGGAGAACAGACCCTGAACCTTATTCCTGTTGAAATCAGTAAAGCCCCAGGGAGTTCACTGCTTGGGGTTCAAAATACGGCTTCAAATGCGTTGAATGTCTAGAAAACGGGATGTATGTTGGGCTATTGGGAGCGTTAGGGCAAGGGTTTGCAGTCTGGGGCTGGCTGCCTTGTCGTCGTTTGTGATCTCAATGCTTCAGGGTTGTGAGGTTTGAGGTGTGGTCTTTTGCCTGTGGATCCAATAGCCTACAGTTCCTGTTTTTCAGGGTTTTACCCTTTAATTTGTGGGTCATAACCTATAAATCAGGGTTAAACACTATAAATGAAGAGGTTCGAAGATGCAAAGTCCGCTGCTAGACACAAGGCAAAAAAAATACCCCATCGGCTGTAACACAGGAAAGCTTGGATGCAGCGTGCGTATCTAGACGCACAGTCTCGTCGTTGCTATAGAGCTGTACATAACCTATTATTTTGGGGTTGGGGCTTACAGGTAGATGGTTCAGGTCTTTTCCATTACAGCACCCTTACAGTAGCCCTATCTGGGTCATGTACAGTCGCAGAACTCCAAGACAGCCTCAACTGTTACAATCATGCAGGATGTTCTTGCTGGGTGTGCCTGGACCCTAAGAAACCAACCTTCTTAGGGTTCCTTATTATTATTTCCGTATATATTGCAAAGGTAGGTTTCTTAGGGTCCAGGTGGTGGTTAAGAGTTCAAGGCTTGCAGTTGTCGGAATTAAGGGTTACAGTTTGCTTAGACTTCAGCTTTACGGCGATAATCAGACAGGAAAAGTTTTATCGAGCTCTGAGCCTTCGTCGTAGTCCTTGAACCTTCAAGTCATACACAAACCCTATCACCTCAGATGCGCTGTAGTTTTCCGTGCACGTGCCACGTGGATCCCAAACTCTGCCCACCGAAAATTGAATCCTCAAAAGCCTTGAAACTCGTCTAAGCTGGACTTCTCCATCTTCAGCCTAAAGAAACCCTGAACCCTTTAGCCCCCTAGAGCCTAAACCCTGGACCCTTAAGCCCACAATAGGCGCCATCTTCTGCTGGGGTTTAGTTTCCGGTTGGATCAAGTTTACTTACTTAGTATCTGAGTAGGTAACCTTTAGGGGTTAAGGGTTTAGGGCTGAGGGGGTTTAGGGGTTTATATAGTCCTAGCATACTTCAAGAGGTTAACTTTCTTCGGGCTAGGATACTCAGCCACTAAACTTACAGGCTCATGGAAGGTCTGTCGCTAGGGTTTCGCTCTTGCCTTCTGGGACTTAGCAAGTGGGTTTATACTTGGGGCCATAAGTCCCCTAAGTAGAGTTATCATATTTATATTTTATAACTGTACTTGTTACCTTACTCACTAAGTCCCATGGGCCTTTAAGTAGTCGGTCAGCTTCCACTGTAAATGCTATCCACAGGATTCTGGCATGCAGTGCGTAGGCATGCAACTCTTACACCAGGACTTGCAACGCAACCTGAGTTAGGAACGGGGATTTAGGTTTCAATTCGTGTAGGAAATATGCGGTGCAGGATTTAGGGTATGAGGGCCATTCAAATAAAGCTAGCCCAACACGCTAGCAATTCAATTCATGCGGGCGCGTACCTGCGCAGCGCAAGATTCCGGTACCATCTATGACAGGAGTTGCTGTTTTCTGCAGGGATGGAAGGTGTAGATGGCCATTATCGAGCCGCGACAAGAAATTACAGCACATGACATTCAAAAACCAGCTAGAGGAACCTACCTCATGCTGTGAACTTTTGTCAGATTTCGACGCGCCACAACAATGCTATAACCGAACACCCTACACTGGCAATTTCATACGGTTGGTGGTGTTTGTGCTTTGTTGCACACATTATAGTACTACTCGAGTACCTGTTTTGGAACACTACGATTGTCAAAACTTTACATTTTTGGATTGCTACATGCGTATAATAGGGCTTGGGCGGTATAGCCCCAGGGCAATCGCCACACGGTTTTTTCCCGATGGGTCCGCAGATGACACTACCTGCCCCCAGAGCACAAGCCAGTTTTCTCACAGCAATCCAAATGCTTCTGTACGATCTCCTGAACAGGGCTCGCGTAACACAAGCTTTTGAAGCCTTTGTGGAGCAATCGCCAATCACGATGTTGCTATGTGGGGAAAGTGTGAAACCTGGCGAACCCGGTTTGTTTGCGATGCCGCCTGAGGACGGCAGCTTCTGTGACCGAGAAGTACATGATTAATTACACGTCTGAGCTTAGTCGTGACAATAACATTAGCGACGCCAGCAGCACCAGCACTGTTTTGTGACAAGATGAATAGTCCATCTGCCACCATCAACCCCGTGCCCTGAACTACACTCTTGTTCATTCCCGAACACACATGAACACCCAGGCTGTTCGTGAAGCTCCTTCCACTGAGGCCTTCCGCTTCCGATTGGGTGTCCTAGAGAGGTCCGTGTCGGGTGCAAGGTTTTTGTGCTCTTTCTGTTTGCCATTTTGTTGTGTCAGTGTTTTTATTTTTGACCGTCCATGTCTGCGCGGTTTTCTGTGAATCTGTTTTTTGCATGTAGTGGTTGGTGGGTTTCAATTTGGAGGCCGTCTCGATCGGCACCTTGTGTCATGGTTGCATGACACGAATTGCCGCAAGACTAAGCCTTGAGACTGGCAGGTCTTGAGGTTCACCACATTGGGGGGCTTGTGAGCCAATGACAGTTGTACGCATCAGGCTGATCAGTCTTGAATGTTGGGCATCACTATGCAGACTATGCACGTTAGGCTCCGGTATGCCAGATTCAAAATTGGTTTAAATAGTGGAAAGTTTGAGGATTTGGTGTTGGCATTCGAACGATGTGGACCTTCGTGGTGTAGCACCATGTCTGCCCACAATTTATTCATAAGCTGGCATTTCCTGGTCACCATGGTCTGACATCATCTTTGCGTTTTCGGCTTGTAGACCTTAAGACCACCGGTTAACACCCATTTGGCTGTCATCGTTCCAACATTCGTGCAACGCTTGCATGTGGATTCAATCGTTTTGGTTGCGTGTGCGGGCCAGTCTGGCAGTTTTCAAACATGCGAAACGCCAAACGGCGAAGTTTAAGAGGGAAATAGTTCCGGCATATCAACATACTTCAGTGAATTAAGTGTAGTGAGCGTGCGACATTCCTTACGAGAAATGTTCTGCCACCGGCTTCCGAAAACCAGCAACATCTTCAACCCGAAAACTAAAACTTGACCTTCCAAAAACCTATAAACGCCTGTAACCTTGAAGCTAAAACCCGAAGGCGTGTGGTCAAAATGGCTTCCGAGGGCTCAGCAGAAACTTCCTGCACACCTTTTGAAGCTGAGACTGTATGAAAGGTTTTTTCAACAAGTGTCCCCCCAAAATTTTTGAGGGCTTCAGAAGGGAAAGGGTTTCGGGCAGTGGGTTTTGATTTGGGCTTAACCCAACTCAGTGCCCAGTCTAAGGCTTATGGCGTGCAGTTTTGGGGGCTCCAAACTGCCGGGGTTCTGGTCAAAGTGGGTGGTCCCAGACTGCCATAGGACTTGTCAGACTTTTTGTCCAGGGCAGACAAAGCCAAACTCAATTTCCGGAGCCTGGAAACCCCTAAACCTTATACACCTTGAGCCTCAAATCCCCAAACCCTAAATTGAAGTTGGGCTGACCTTGACCCTCCACCAGCCCAAAAGCAACAACAACAGCAGCAACAAACAGGCTCGTCCAATACTTTTGGGACCTGATCCTCTTTGAGGGCAGCCATGCCCTGGTCACCTTGAGCCTCCTTGTGTTGAGGTGGGACGGCTGCGGTTGAGGGCTTGGGATAAGTCAAAGTACCTTGTCGTCGTCATAGAACTCCAACCCGACCACCAAACGCTTATTTCTAAGCTCTATTCCCCAATCCCTAAGCCCTAAACTTGGTTGCTTCGAGAGCATCCTAGGGCCTAGGGTCGTGTGTTGCTTCCTTGCGTTTTGGGGATGCTGTTGTGGGTTGGGTGGGTTGGTTGGGTTCGCAAAGGCATTCACCCCTCAACCCAAAATTTTCTAAACTCTAAACCATCTGAACTCCAATTCCCATAAGTTGAGGCGTGCAGTTCATTAAAGTAGGGGCTTTAATAATTAGTTACTATAATACTATTTTGGGGCTTCCTCATAATAATTATGTACAATAATAATATACCCAAACCCTAATATTAAGGCCTACGGCCCCTATGGTATGTGCTCTTTACTACGTTGAACCCTGGACCGCCGAAATCATGGACAGATCTGAGATGCAGGCTGAAAAGTTTAAAAATCTCTTGTCCTTCACGGTCTTAGTATTAGCATCCCTATTTTGGTCCCAAGCTGGTGCAGGGCCTGCGAGCCCTTCTTGCTCTTCCTGGACGATTCGGAGATCTGTAGATTCTTCGAGCTGATCCGCATGCTCCCGGGCTGAGCCTAATGCGTAAGTCCAAAGGAGCTTGGCATGGTAGGTGGGTGTTAGGATACCTTAATAACTACCAACCCCTACTTTTTTGTAGGTTCTTCCTATAATCCCTAATACGGAAATTATAGGGACCCTACAAGAAAAGGTAGGTTTTGGTGGGTGCTAGGATAGTAACGATGTCCGTTAGTATTAGCGTGACCGCACTGGGGCGCTTAAGCCTCCGGGCCTGCCGGGTTGAACGGCCAGCAATACCCAGAGGCCCCAAAGTAGTTCCTCTTTAGGGGTTCATATATAGAATCTAGAATTCTATAAGGTAATCCCTAAAAGGAACTACTTTGGGGCCTATGGGTAGTCTTTATTGTAGGGTAAATGGTCGAACCAATCGTATATTTAGGATCCTGGAAGGTATCCTCCCCCACAAACTACACTCTAGACTATAGCTGCGGCCGGCCGGGGTCTGACCCAAAAAGACGGGGAAGAACGAGCTTCGTGTAACCTAGGTAGATAGACCCGGAAAACAGGATCCTGAGGGGACAAAACTTTGGACCAAAGAAAAGCCAGGGCTCTGAAAGTCAATTTAGGAGTTTCAAAATTAGGGGTACCTTATTTTGGGGTCCTATTTAGGGTACTATATTAGGGTCCCCTATTTTCGGAAACTCCCATTTGTAATTACATAGCACGTGCTCTGGGGTATCAGTTGTCATTCGTTTGCGAAAGGGTTGTAATCCGACGCCCCAAACTTAAAGCCCAAACCATAAAAAGGCCTGAAGGCCGGAACTCCAACACCGATAGGCTTGAGAGTTCCCGGAACCAAATATACCTATAGTCTGCATTGCATTTTTTTTTGGGGGGGGAGGATCCTTCCAATTGGTTCCACCATTTAAAAAGAACTACAATGGAGACTACTATTGCCCCAAAGGGTCTTGGTACTGCTATGGAGAATACTTCCCGAAATCATAATAAAAGTTCCAAATAGAAGCCTTACTGTATACCGTAAGGCTCCATAGTTCGTTTTTGGGGTTCATATTTATAGAATCCTATAAGGTAATCCCAAAAAGGAACTACTATGGAGCCTCTGGGTAGGAACTTAGGACCCTTTGGGCCAGAAAAACCGACCTTGGCTCTGTTTATGCTCCTACCCCGAGAGCCCAATACCCCTTATATAATTATGGAATACGGCTTAAACTATATAGGGCTTCATATTATGATTATAGGCAATTACCAGTATAGTTGCCATTTGTTGCTTGAGTTATAGCAGCAAATTGTACTTAGTTAATTACGAGGTTCCGTGGACTATATAGTTATCACTCAGCATTCAATTGGTCCTCAAAGCTCAGAAAACCCAATCTCTTTAGGCATAGCCTTGGTGTTACCAGGGTTGTCTATGTTGATGGAATGTCATAGGGCATGTTTCGAAACTTTGTGACCCCAAGTAGAACCACAGTCACACACACACACACACACACTCCAAACCCTAAACCCCAAACCCCAAACCCTAAACCCTAAACCCTAAATCCTAACACACGCACACACACACACAGACACACCAGGTCTGACAAGCTGCGCCCGCCAAATGGCGGCACCTCGCTGGAGTGCTTCTGGCTCGAGTCGCTCAGCTGCTCTGCGGGTCGTACTGACTTGAAAGGGGTGTTAATATAGGGGCTTAAATAATTACCTATACTATTGTGGGGGCTCCTTATATTTATAGTATAATGATGCATTTATAGTATAATGATGCCCCAAAACCCTATTCTAATTACTAAGGCCCCTCTATTGTCATTTTTTCAGAATTAAGGCTCTGAGCTCGCATATCTCAGTCTCAAGCCCCCACACTTAGCATGCGGGTTCTCGTCGGGGGATGGGATTGCCAGCTTCACCCTGATCGAATCACCGCAGGAGTTAGCTATGGATCGTGAACTCTCTCAGCTCCAACGTAGATATTGCTCGAGGCTTTAAGTTAAAGAGGCTTTATGGTGATTCGGCATGGGCAGAAGAAGAAGTTCTATCTAGGGTTGCATGGCTTCGGATGTTAAAAGGCACTGTTAATGAGGATGCTTTTACCCTTCAGATTAGATGGGCTCTCACACAGTTTGGTTTTAATCAAGAGAGGTCACTCTCATGCGGATGCTGCCTATGTGCAGGATTTGGGGTTGTAGGGGCTTATGAATGATACCCGAAACCCACAGATCTATACCCCAAGCCCTACAGAGTAACCCCACACCCTCCCAAAACCCAATACAATCCCCAACCTTCTTTGACGTTTGACCTTGCTCCAAGTTACCAAAGCAGGGATTGATTTGCCACCTACACTAGAATCCGTTGCTCGAATAGCCCATATTGTGGTTAGCATCCTATGAGAAGGGACTAAGGAACCCAAAAAATTCTTTGTCATGAACTCAACAACAGCACGCACAAGTACAAAGTCTTAACCCCCTGAGCCTCTGAACCCCAACACGCTGTCCGCCTCGCACAGCCACCGGTGCGGTAGCACCCACGATGTTCCCGGTACCGGAGCTGTTCTAGAAGAGACATGACTTTACCCGCAAAAAAGCCGGGACCCTGGAAACTTTGGCTTTGTTGCCCTGCCCGAGAGATGTTGACCAAGAAGGACCTAACGAAGTTTAGGTTTAAACCCTGAAGGGAGAAGTCTTGGGGTGGCTGGGCCGGCGACAACGGCGCGGGGTGGTGAACAAGTATCAAGATCCGCTAAATATTTTGATGCATGACTTCAAAGGCCGTGCGCAAGTCAAAGACTCCAAACCCTAATGAACCCAAATCCCAAGCCGAAAACCCTAAAGCCCCTAAGCCCCAAAGCCCACAATCCCCAGCAGCTCGGTGCACGAGCCAAGGTTGTTTCGAATCAGGATTTTAAGGGACTTCGATGCCGAGCATAGGCGTCCTTCCGAAGTGGCTATGGGGTTCTGGGGCTTTCTATCCCTAAGCCCACAAGCCTAAAAGGATACTAATTAGACTTCAAAGGCTTTTCGTTAAGCGTTTGGGGTTTCGGGTTTAGGGTGTCAGACTTTCGGGTTCTGGGGTCTTGGGGTGTAGGGAAGCGCTTAGGTCTTAGGTATAGGGGAGGAGGGTTTGGGGAACAGGCGCTGAAGTTTGGGTTTGTCAGGGAGATTTTTGAGTCAGGCACTCGAAATCCGCGGTTTGTGGGAGATCATGCAAGCTAAGCTCTACTCCTGCGGGCTTTATGATTATAGAATTATAGGGTTGCAACTAGCAAAATTGTATACTTTACTAGGAAGCCAAGGGTTCTTTTGGATTCAGGCGGCTGCAGGGTTAGCTGCGGGATTGACCAAACACTCGATCTTGAACCCTAACCTCTATCCCCAAAGCCAGAGCAAAGCAAAGCTGTTGTTTAGCGTGCTCGTGAAGAGCAGCTGCATGCGCCACTTCTTCATGCTAAACCCGGGTGACATCCCCGAAGTAGCAATGTAGAGTAGTGTTTGAGGACGTACATGGATAGTTTGAGCTCTAAACTAATGCACTGTGGCTTAGCGTTTGGAGGGGTATATTATATGACAATCAGATACTTAAACCCTAAACCTTAAACCCTAAACCCTACCTTGGATCCTGAGGGCCCTAGTCTGAACTCTAAACCGCAGACCCTTATACGCGAAACCCAAGGCTCCAAACCGTAGAGCTGTAAAGGAACCCAGCAACCTTTCGTGTTCTTAGGGTTTAGGGTTTAGTGTTCTCTTCCTGCAGGCAGGTTCTCAGACGCCTCGCCGAAGATCCTTCGCGTGGCTACAGCCCTGGCATCTTAGACATGGAGGCCATCCAGCGAAAAGCGGCTGTGCACGTTTTAGGGCCTAAGTTTAGACTTTAGGTTTTAGGCTTAGGGTGTAGGTTTCAGGATTCGGTTGCAAGGACTCGGTTGTAGGCTTTAACGGCACTGATAAACACAAATCAGGGCATATTAGAGGCTTTACAATTCTAGAGGATTACAACTATAGGTTTCCTGAGCTACAGAATACCCTTTTGCAGCTTTTTGATTCCTCATTGTCAGGTATTGTATATGAGCACCTACACATATATATATATATACATACATACATAATCTTACATACATACATACCTACCTTCCGTTAGCTCAACGTCAAGGGCTGACGTTTGGGGTACTGGAGGTGAAGCTGAGTTTAGAGTTCAGGCCATGGTTGCCCCAAATCCTAAAGCGTAACCTTTGCGGGACAGACGACAAGGAACCCGTTTAGGAACACATACGGGGAACTTTAGGAAACCTTATACCAAACCTTCAAGGAACCTTAAACCAAAGCTCGTAAAGCCCCGTCTAGGCCGAATTCCCGGCGCGCCCACCACCGCCAGAACGCTGTTTGGCCGAAGCTGGGGGTGTGGCGTGAATACGGTGTATATGGGGTCGGAATAAGTCGCAAGATTATTCTTCAAGGTTCCTGGGTTTGATTACCATCTACCACGAAATCAATGCCCTGCTCTGATTATTGAGGTCCTCATATTGCCTCGACTTACGATGACCTGCTTTATGTTGGGCCCTTATGTGACTTCATACTAAGGGATTTTCGAAAAGCCACAAGCTCTGTAGCCTTAGCATAAGCCTTACCTTACAAAAGTATGGGTTCTAGTAGGCTTTGAGGCAGCATCTTTTGCCCTCACCAAATCCCTGAAGCTTAGGACAAGAGTCGCAGCCAGCGATCCGGCTAAGAAGGCTTTGTGGGGCTTAGGATTTCAGGGTGCAGGGTTTAGGGTTTGGGGTTTAGGGTTTTGGGGCCTAGGTAGAGCAATCTCACAGGAAGGTGCTCTGCAATCTCTCCTGTGGGAGTGCTTCTCTCGAAAACCTGTCAACACCTGCTCAAAAGCTCCGAGTTTTTGCAAACCCTAAGAAGAGTCTTGAAGACATCTTTACACCCCCATATACCCCAACAGAGAGGTCTGAGTAGTTAGTAAATGACATTCCTGCTAGCCTCTCTCTCCATATCTTTGTGTGAGTGTATGTATGTACACAAGATATACGACATACTAACCACTTTTCCGTTTCCTCTGCAGCACACTATACACCATATACTTTAGATTGTAAATGCCCCAGCCCATAATCGACCCTTATTCTCGCTTAAAGCAGCCCCGTTGAAAGCATTATGGCCCCCTATGTCGCATGTGCTTCTCAGGTTTGGCAGAGATGGCTCCTTGGCTGAACTGTTGATGCATGACAGGTACACAACCTTTTGTGAATTAAGTTGTACATGTATTCACAGATATGTCTGTGTGTTCATTTTTCTGTGCAAAGCCCCGTCCAAGCGTTCTATACGATTGTAAAGGTGTGTGTGTGTGCGTGCGTGTTGTCGTTTAGTTTGGGTGTTTGGTGTGTATAAATGTTTTTTCTTCACTTAGCTGAACGAGCTTCACCCTCAATCCCCCTCCTTAAGGGCCTATTTATAAGCAACTGCAACAGTTTCAATGACATGTTTAGGTTTCTTCGCATATGTTTTACAATGATTGCTTCGCAACCGACTCCCTCGGCCCGATAGCCCTGAAAGACTCAACCCGTGAGATGAAACACTTCACATGCCTAGGGTTTAGGATTCAGGGCCTTCGGGTTATGGGTTTTGGGATTATTGGTTTAGGGTTTAAGGTTTAGGGTTAGTGGTTTGGGAATATTGCTATCGACTTCGAACAGTGCACAGCAATGCTTTTAGCTGCGATTGTTTTGAGCGATCATGTCGTGAGGCTAAGCTGTCTGAGTTCAGGGCTTCATGACACTTCCGAAATCATAATATAGAGGCCTTAATAATTACCTCTATTATTGTGGGAGTTCGTTATTCTTGTCGTTATAGTAGAATATACCCTCAAAACCTATTCTAATTATTAAGGCCCTCAAACCCTATTCTAATTATTTAGGGCTCTATCTTACTTGGTTTAAGTTTGAGGGTCGCTTTAGTGTGAGGTAGGCTAAGGAAAGCCAGGCTCACAGACAGAGCTGCAAACCGGCGGTGGCAGCAAAAGGCAGCCATCTCAGCAGTTGAGTCACCCCTAAATCCTGAACCTTTGACCCTAAATCCCCCCCCAAGTTCAAATGCACTTTTATAAGCTAGGTTCTCCAGTAGTACCCTTTTACCCTTTTCCTTTTTGGGTTCCCTTATTAAAACCGAATAGTGGGAAAAAGGGTACCCTTATTATTAAGGGGCTACTGGGGAACCTAGTAAGGGAGGTTAATTTCGGGGTGGATTCGGGGCAATGTGTTTTTAGTATTAGGCCGGAGTTTAGTCAAAGGGGGAAGGGATTAGCCCCCTTTCAGGCACCCTGAAAGGAACCCCTAAAGAACCCTTTAAGGTACCCTTTAAGGGATGTTGGGATGTTTATATCATCAACCGTACAGTATCCCGAATCTGCATCCCAAGGTTGATTTTCTGCCCCCGGCCAACGAGTCCCAGGCTGCAGTAAGAGCTTTAGGTCTTCTTCAAGGTTTAGGGATTTAGGGTTTAGAGTTTTAGGTTTTTGTTTCAAGGTTTCGGGGCTGAGGGTTTAGAGTTTTAGGTGTTCTTTCAAGGTTTCGGGGTTTAGGGTTTAGAGTTTTAGGTATCTTTTATGGTTTCGGGGTTTTGGGTCTAGAGCTTTAGGTTGTCTTTCAAGGTTTCGGGGTTTAGGGTCTAGAGCTTTAGGTTGTCTTTCAAGGTTTCGGGGTTTAGGGTCTAGAGTTTTAGGTTTGCTTTCAAGGTTTCGGGGTTTAGGGGTTTAGAGTTTTAGGTTTTCTTTCAAGGTTTCGGGGTTTAGGGGTTTAGAGTTTAGGTGTTCTTTCAAGGTTTCGAGGTTTAGGGGTTCAGGGTTTAGAGTTTTAAGTCTTCTTTCAAGGTTTCGGGGTTGAGGGTTTAGAGTTTAGGTTGTCTTTCAAGGTTTCGGGGTTTAGGGGTTTAGGATTTAGAGTTTACTGGTAGGTCTTCTTTCAAGGTTTCGGGGTTTAGGGGTTTCCGGGCATTTAGGGGATCGTTTAAACAGGATCTATAGGGTGTTGTACGGTAATAGGGGTCTAGGGCCGGATTCCTCCTTGAAGGCTACTGTGAGCATGAAAACAGCGAAACGAAACCCTTCCAAAGCTTTTGGGTTCAGGGCTCAGGGTTTACGGATCCTAAACCCCAAACCCCCAAACCCCCAACCCCCCAAACCCCCAAACCCCAAACCCCTAAACCCAAAACCCTAACCCCAAACCGAACACCGAAGCTCAGCCCTAAACCCTAAACCCTGAACCCAAACCGAAACCCAAAGCTCAGCCACCTTTGCCAGGCAGCGCGGGATGCCAGCGGCTTCCTGGGTTTCAAGCGTCTGACGGACCGCAGCAGTGGGGGGCACCTTTAGGGTTCAAGGGGTTCCTTTAAAGGGATCTATAGGGTTGCCATAGGGTGTTATAGGGTTTAGGGTTCCGAGGTTTAGGGTTTATGAGGTTTTAAGGTTTTTGGGGGTTTGGTGGTTTGGGGTTTAGGCTTTAGGGCTTAGGGCCGTTAGTGTAGTAGAGTAGGTAACCTTTAACGCTTTTGGGGTGCAACAACCCCAGTGTAATCCGAATATACCCCAAAGGCTAACCTTTGGTTCCCCAGGATACTCGACAAGTCACCTTTAGTGTAGTACTTACAAACACGCATGGGGCTCAGCAAGTACGGTTATACTTGGGGTTAGAAAGTCACCTAAGTAGGGTTATCCTAGATACGACCTTACGGGCAACCTTGCTTACTAAATCCTATGAGCCTTTGAGTAGGGAGCCTCTAGAGAAAAGGACTTGTTGAGCAGAGGTCTGCATCCAGTTATCACCAAGTGTCTACATGGTTTGTATTCTGGCATTGCGGAATCGCTTCATCTTTCAAGTATAGGGAGAACCGAGGCCGTCCCTCAACATGTTTTGACCTTTACAATTCAAGGGAACTCTTTGCATCTCATTTCACGACGCCGGGTTTCTGAGTTTTGGTTAGCGCCTCATTGCCTTACGAAGACTTTTTTACCCGCTGCTATGCAGCATTGTGTGGACAATGGGCAAAGAGAGAGTTTTCCGTCCTCTGATTCAGATCCTTGCAAGAGCAAATCGCGGACTACCTGCTGCCCGCATGGTTCGTTGGGGGTTTGGGAGCGTAAGAAATTGGACATCCCATCCCCCTCTCACCTTCGCAAGTTCGATGCAGCACTCGAAGGGCCCCAGTTCAATAGATTCGAGTCCGAGGGATCGGAGCAATAACCAATAATATGCTCTTATAGAGCCCCAAATACATACTTGCCAAAGCCCTATTCCTACTTGTAAACTGTACACCTGAAGCCTAGACTGCTAAAGACGCTCTTATATCAGGCGCTTGCAACCCAAAACGGTCTTACATCAGTCGCTTGCAATTATCTTGTCAGGCCCAAGAGTTGGAAACCCAGTAGCTTCAATCCTTAAGAGTAATGTATATATAGGGAATCCCAGCACTATTTGTCCTTAATCCGGTTTCCAACTTTTGGGGCTTATTGTAGGTTCTGTGTTGAGGTTTGCGGGTCACGGGAGCCTCTAGACAAGTTAGGAATCTTAAAATCCGAGCCCAAACACGAACGCCCTACTTTGAGGCCCAGGGGACTTAGTAAGTCGGTTATAAGTAGGGTTATAATCAGGGTAACTCCTTAGTCCTGCATTATAATATGACTATTGACCCCCCAAAACCCTAAGCGAAAAGTGGGATCTAGAAGAGCGTCATGGGGCAAGCCTAAGTTCTGCAGGGGTAAAAAAGTCTCACAAGGGTACTTCACGGCGGCATAGGGTTTCCAGAAGCACCCTAAAGAACTCAACGAAACCCTTCTAGACTAGAACCCCAATAGAACCCAAGTGCCGGAGTAGAACCCTTCTAGGATCCGCAACAGTATTACTGCGTCCTTTAACCCTACACCCCTATAAACCGCTAAACCCCTAAACCCCTAAACCATAAACCCTCAACCAGGACCCTTTCGTCACGCTGTCTAGCGACACCCGCGACGGCCTCTCCGGGGCTATGCAAAGGCTCCTCATCTAGGACCTAGGCTTACTAGTGGGTATTTCGGTAACATAGAGGGTAGTTGGGGGGGTCTAGGTAGAAAGTTCTTCACTTAATACAGGGGCCTTCATAATTCAATCAAGTTCTCGTTGTATGTCACGTGACTTATAAGGGAATACTACTGGTAACGGTCGTACGTGCCTACGTAGTAGACAGTGGGGGGTTCCGATTGTAGAAACTCCTATCATGGTATGGGGGAGTAAGGTGAATGAGGTACTTAGGACCATTTTGGGTACCTAGGCACCAAGAGAGTGGCAGCGTTTAAGGTTCAAGTAATTTTAAGATAACTGTCAGGATTGTAAAGGGTTTGTACAGGGTTTTAGGATGAGGAGTTTACGGATTCAATGTTTGGTTTGTTTTGGGTTTGGTGCGTTGGAGATTCGTTTACCTACTCTCGCAATTAGTTCGGTAGCTCAATGTTCGCTGCCAAATCTCGTCCTGGAGTCCAGCGTTTTGCACGCTCCCTTCGCTCCAAGACTTATCCCAACGTGGGGCACCTCGACCCGTCGGTTTGCAATACGACTTACTCGGCGAGCGGGTCATCACGACGAGGAGCGCGTGAGTACTCGACCCGAAGAACCTCCATAGCGGATACGACATGGAAAAAGTGCGGAAGTACATGAACAGAGCAAGCGAATTGAAGGTGATTTATGATGTCTTTCATCCCATGGGAGACACGTGAGCTCGGCCCAGTCTCTTCGCGGCAACGATGACCTGCAGGGCGTGCACCGGCGCCCTGTGTAGTTAAATCTCGGTAGACATTGTGGTTTAGGTTTGCAATTGTGAAGCTAAACCCTAAACCCTAAACCCTAAATAAGGGCTCACCGGGTATGCAATTCCCTGCTTAATGTGATGGTTAAACCTGAGTCACACTTCGTATACACTGAGCCCTAGAGCCTGAAACTCCACCTGCACATCTTACGCCCCAAACCCTACTTGGAGGCCCTTTTGACTTAGTAAGTNCTTAATGTGATGGTTAAACCTGAGTCACACTTCGTATACACTGAGCCCTAGAGCCTGAAACTCCACCTGCACATCTTACGCCCCAAACCCTACTTGGAGGCCCTTTTGACTTAGTAAGTGGGGTTAGTAAGGTGGGTTATGGGGGATTATAATATGGCTTCTAGGGGATACTAAGTAGACTTACTAAGTCAAAAGGGCCTCCATGTACAATCCAAAGATGAAGAGGCTTATGGATGATGTTACATTATACTACAATTACAATCTACTATATTATGGGCCCTGCAATCCTTCACCCTAAAACCTAAACCCTCAACCCCTCAACCCCTAAACCCTTAAACCCTAAACCTTACAATCCTACAAGCCTGAGACCTTAAACTATATCAGACTATATTACATCAATATACAATCCATTATATGGGCAGTTCTCTAAACTAGGGTCCCTTTTGGGGTCCTTTTTATAAGGGTGCCATATTCTATTCAAAAATCCTCCAAGCCCGAGACACGAAACTCTATTAGATTATATTCCATTAATGCCCGACAATCCTACACCCTAACCCCTAAACCCTAAGCCCCTAAACACCTAAACCCTTGGCCCTGCAACCCTACACCCTAAACCCTAACCCCTAAACCCCAAACCCCTAAACCCCCAAACCCTAAACTCTCGGCACCAAACCCCCAAACCCTAACCCTTGGCCCTACGATCCTACAAGTCCGAGACCTTAAGCCCTAAACCCCAAACCCTAAACCCTACAAGCCCGAGACCTTCCGAGCCCAAAACTGTCCGGTACGTCTGTCCCGGAGACCTCGCACCCTACTTATAACTTACTTACTACGTCCCCTGGGCCTCCAAGCAACAAATTCGAAACCCTTGACTCAGAGCTTTTTGCGCCCCTTTAAACAGAGGAACACGGATAAGAGCCTGAGGGCAACTATGCTAGTGTTTACAAAGTCTAGTAGAAAGCTTGTTTAGCCAGAAGCCCATACCCGAAACTATTGAATTCGAGTGTCTCTCTTTGCCGCCTCCGCGCTCTTTGGCAGATTGCACAACATCCTGGACAAGCCAAGCGCAAGCAGGCATGTGGGGTGTCGGGTTAAGATCGAAGATCTTGAGGGATGTTGCATGACGCCTCCATTCAGCTCATTGCAGGTTACTATACCCTCAAAACTTTGCGCCGCTTTAAACCCTATAGGCCCCAAGCTTTAACGGCCCCTAATCCTAAGCCTAGTTTTGTCGTGCCAGAACCTGTATAAATTATCCTGAACTTCACTACGGCTCATCTCAGGATCCGAAGTCTTGAAACATCATAATATTCCTATATTCCCACTACTATTTTGGGGGTTCCTTATATTATAAGTATAGTATAAGGGACCCCAAAACCCTATTCTAATTGATAATAAAGCCCCTATATTAATGCTTCTGATTGAGAGCCAAGGGACCCGGTCCTACTTTGTATGTTTGTAGAGGCTCTAAACGGCCAACCCAGAAATGGAGCTGTAGGGAATCGGAATAGTATTGTCCATGAATCAACCAGGCTTCGACACCAAACCCAGAATGGAACTCTCATAGATTTCTTCTACCTTTTAGAACCCTTAAATATCCCTTTAAAGGCCCGTGCTATCTCCCTAGGGTTCCAGTTTCCTAAATAGTAGGTTACGAACCATATAAAATATATTCTGTACCCTAGCACCGTACTAATTTGGTAAATGGAGCCCGAGGGTCTACTGCAGGATTGAAGTTTGTGTGCAGACCGCAGTTGAAGAAAGTCTGAGGAGATCGCTCGCTGCTCCCACTCTGTAACGGTTAGGTCATGATAGTATTTGGGAGTTTCTGAAACTTAGTGGCGTTAGAATAAGGATCCTACTATGTAGGGTACTATATTAGGGTCCCCCTATTTTCGGAAACTCCCATATAGGCCTCATAATTATGACCCGCAATTTGGACAGTACCCAAGATACCATAGCATGGGTCCTCGAGGTGGCTCGAACTGGCGGGTCCCTTGTGGTTCACGGTTTAGCGTTTCGGAAAGTTTGCCATCTAGGGGATTAGTGCTGTAGTCGCGTAGGGTTTAGGCTTTAGGGTTTGGGGTTGCGGGATTTGGGGTTCAGGGTTTAGCATTTGGGGCTTTAGGGGTTTAGGCTTTATGGCTTCAGGGGTCGCACAGTCCCTTTCATTATATTACTTCAGTTCGGAAGGTTTGTGGCGATCGAGCGTTGGGGTTTTCGGCTGTTGTTTGTGTTTCTTGGCTTTGGGGTTCCGACTTAATATTAATGCTGAGTAGCACCTTAAAACCCTAAACACTAGAAGTCGTTCACCCCAATCCCCAAGCCCTCAACTAGACCCTAAAAACCCTAAGCCCCAAACCCTAAACCCTCTAAACACTAGGAGTGCTTGAAGCCAGTGGTTGCGTGGAGGTCCAGACAGCGGCGTCTGCGAGAGACCTGAGAGCCCAGACGGCTGCGAGCGCAAAACATGGATGTGAAGCAAGGTTTCTATCCCAGAGGGTCCATGATGGAATTAGGTCCCAAAAGACCATCCCTACAATGGTTTAGAGGACCTAATTCCATAATACCGTAGTAGTAAGTGGTCTTGCTGTCTCTGACTATCAGCTCTCAAGCCAGGAGCCCTAGCTCACCGAAGCTCACCCCGCCCCTTCCACAGAAAAAACACAGAAAAGTGAACCCCACAAAAATCGACGGCCAAGGGCCAAGAGCCGCTCACATAGATTAAACGTTAAAACCCTAAAATTTGCTGAGGCTTCAAATAGTGGGATCCCCAATGTGAGGACCCCAACCAAGCCGAAACTTGCCGCACAATGCCTTCGAACCTGTAGAGACGGAATAATTAGGAACAGGATTTCAAAAAGGTCTTCTATATGACTCCACTATTCTTTTATACAGCAAAACCCGGAACCCTTGTGCGAATCATCAAGGCCCCTGCATAAAACCCTACCTGTGGCCGCAAACCCTACAAATAGTAGGTTATGACCCCTTAATTAGAGGGTAGAACCCTTAAAACGGTAGGTTTTTGGATCCACAGGTAAACCCTCATTAGGCCTTCTATCACTCGATGGCAGGGTTGGGTCGATCACGTGTAAAGAAAACCTTCTGTCTCCTAAACTGGGCTTTGGAGTACCATACTTTGATACTTGTTTTCTTAAAGGAAGCCTTATGAAATAAAAGTCTATACTTTTTTCTCCCTGGTTACTTAAAAGCCCAGTAAACTCACCTCCAAAACCCTTATTCTAATCACCAAGGCCCCTACGTAAAACCCTGAACCCTAAACCCTCTCTCAATTTCCAAATTCTAAACCCTAAACCCTCAACCCTAAGCCCTAAACCCCCCTAAGCCCTAAACCCTAAGCCCTACACCCCTAAACCCTAAACCCTGATTGTTCCTCCAAGGCCCGCACGCTCCCCGCACCGACCGCGGACGTCGGAGGGCTGCCAGCGGCCTCGTGCCGACAGCGCCTGGGATGGGATTCAGGGGGTTTTGGGGGTTTAAGGGTTTAGGGTTTTTGGTTGAGGTGCTTAGGGTTTAGGGGTTTAGGGTTTAAGGATTTAGGGCTTTAGGTTTAAGGGTTTATGGTTTTAGGGTTTGGGGTTTAAGAGTTTAGGGTTTTGTTCAGGGGTTTAAGGGGTTTAGGGTTTAATGTTTAGGGGTGAAGGGTTTAGGGTTTATGGGTTTAGGGGTTTAGGGTTTTGGTGTAGGGGTTTAGGGTAGGGATTTCGTGTTGAGGGTTTTGGTTTAGGGGTTTAGGGTTTAAGGCTTTTAGGGTTTATGGGTTTAGGGTGTTGGTTCAGGAGTTTCAGAGTTCAGGGATTCAGGCTTAGAGCTGAAGGGTAATGTTTAGGGCTGGCGTTTGGGGGCTTAGGATTTAGGGTTTAGGGTTTATATTAATTCACCGATGTATCTGTAGCCCCAGAGGCTTCAGCATAGGAGGTTATGACTCTGTGTTCACATACTCTACAAGCCCTGGGCAGTTGACAAGTTGTTGGACCCACAGGTTCTTTTTTAAACCGCGGTAGGCCTTCTGTACTGCTTCACCCGCTCTTAGCAGTTGAGGCGGCAAAACCTGGCAGGGGCATGAGGCCTCACATTTCAGACATGCCGCGTTGCAAGCGTGGTTGCGAAACTTTTCTTCCAGACGAGATACGCCAGCTACTATGGGGGCCATAATAATCAATTACCTATACTATTTTGGGGGTTCCTTATTATAATCCAAATATAATATGGCCCAAAACCCTATTCTAATTATTAACCCAGTCTCGGGAGGAAGGGTGCCCAGACTGACCTGTCCGGTTTGTGATCCAGCTCGCCGATTCACGCGAGCGATCAGCACCCAATATAGGGGCGTTTGTAATTGGAGTAGGGTTGTGGGGCCCACTGTAATTACTATAATTATCATAAGGAACCCTGAGAATAATATTGGTAATTACTCAGGCCCCTATATTATGCTAACCCTGTGGACATTTCATGCGTGAGGGTGGGCTTGTCCGAGGATGAGTTCGAAGCATTGATGCGGCTTTTTTAACATGTCCAACGAGAAATCCAACAAGCCCTGAACCCCACACACTGAACTCTGAACTCCCCAAACCCTGATCCCCGAACCCCAAAGCCGATCCACCCTAATGGGTGGTTGTCAATATTATGGTCCCTTTTTGGGTCCCTAATGTAGTACGACACCTATTGTTTAGGGTACCCCCAAAGGGACCCTAATTTTGAGAACTACCCTAATCCCTACCATAACCCACCAGAACCTACTTTTTTGTAGGGTCCCTATAAATTCCATAATAGGATTTTGAGTAGGAACCTACAAAAAAGTAGGAACTTTTGCTAGGTTAAGGTACACCCTAAACCCCACAAGCCCCAAAGCCTCGAGGCTTCTCCAGGCCCAAGACGCCGCAGCTCTCCGAGAGCCCAAGGCCCCGCACCCCGGCGGGGCCGGCGACGCCCTACACCAGGCGGAGGGGTTTAGGGGTTTAGGGGTTTAGGGTTTAGGCCTTTTGAAGGGGCCCGTGAACGGGGAACGATAGACTGGGTTCTGGAGTACCATACTTGAATACTTTTTTGGGGTACCTGTTCCTTTAAGGAACCATTATGAAATAAAAATCTATACTTTTTCCTCCCCGGCTACTGCAAAGTCCAGAGGTCTACCTAGTACAAGTCACCCTCTTAAGTGAAACGGGTTTTTGCAGGTATCAATGCATTTTCCATGTCCTATATTTACCATCTAGGTAAGCCTTTGGGATATTTTATATTTCCCCTTATTGGGCTTAATTTGACCCTATGTACGAATATTTTTCCGAGGATTTAAAGGGCCAACCTAGCCATATTTAGAGGGCTTTGTACAGTTCTCTGTTGGGTGGTCAGGGCTCCATAGAACCGAATCCAGCCAGCAAGACCAACAGATTGAAACTGCACAGCCGCATGGCTCCTTTAGAGGTTTAGGGTTTAGGGGCGCCTTAAAATCGCCCGATGTCCCCAACGACTACAGGCCGTCATCGAAAGGCCACTCTGCGATAGGTGTTGGGAGCAAAAGCCTACAATTCGGGCACTTGGAAACCCCGAAACCCTGCTACCCGTGGTAGAATCCCCAAGCCCTAAGCCCCTAAACTTAAACCCTAACCCCCAAAATTTAAACCCTAAACCATCTTACCCAAGACCCCAGGATCCAAGCCCCTAACTCAATGATCCTTGTATAGCTCTACTTATAGTGTCATATACAACAACACCCAATTCTAACCTGTAAGGCCCCTATCATCTCATCGACCCCCGGACCCTGGTCCTTAGCGCTCTTTAGGCCATCGACCAGCATGAGTTCCAGATCCACGACTGCGTCGCCGGCGGTGTCCCCACGCCCACCCTCCAACCCGTCAGGATCCAAGGGATTCTCTGAGAGTTCCTTAGGGCTTTGTGGGTTTTTAGGGGCTTTTCTGGTTTAGTGTGCAGGGCTTCGGGGTTTTCGGCTTTTTTGGTGTGTTTCCAGGGTTTAGGGCTGAGGGGTAACTTCCAATCCATCCAGGATCCCAGAGATTACTTGGGGGGTTTCCTTAGGGCGTTTGGTGTTTCTTCGGACTTTTAAGTGTTTAGGGGTTTTAGGGTTTAGGGTTTGTAGAACTTTGGGTTCTTCCTTGTTAAGGGTTCTTTAGCAAGGATTACCATACACTTCATAGTTAGAATTGGGTTTCTATACGTTTCATTGAGGCTTTTTGTAAGGCTTTCTGGGGGGAGGCACACGTTACGGTTAAGGGTTCCCTGAAGGGATAACTCCGGATCCCAACCCTAAAACGTAATCCCCAAGGCCCTAAACCCTCAACCCTACCAAGAAGCCGTACAAACCTTAAGCCTTTCCGAAGCCCATAGAAACCGTAAAGACGCTTTGGGGAGCCCCAAAAGCGACCCACAGTTTAGAGAACTACCCATAAAGTGCCCCTATAATAGAAACCCGTATTGCTCCCTTTTGGGGAGCCCTCAAACGGGATCCTCATGTAGAGAAGACCCTAAACCCTAACCCCTAATTACACCCATAAACCCCTAAACCCTAAAGCCCTAAACCCCTAAACCCTAACCCCTAAAACCCTAAATCCCTTCATTGAGAGAACTACCCAAGCACTTAGGCCCGTCCGCTCCGGCTCGCGACGTTTCGACCTGAAACCGCCAGTGCCACCGGCGAACATCGCCTACCAGGCTTTGTTGGGGAGCTCCTTTAAAGGGTTCCATTAAGGGGTTTCTTTAAAGGGTTCCTTTGAGGGGTCCCTTTAATGTGTTTTCAAGGGTTCCTTTAAGGGATTCTTTTGAAGGGTTCCTTCAAGCCTTGGCAGGGTTTCTTTACAGGGTTCCTTTTAGGGCTCCTTTCAGGGAACTCCTTTGGAAGATTCTTCCCAGGGGTGTGGGTTTCGGGTTCCTCTGAGGGGTTTGGATAAGGCGTTTAGAGTTCTTTTATTACCCTAAACCCTACCTCAACCCACGTTAACCTACTTTTTTGCAGGGTCCCTATAAATTCCATAATAGGGTTTTTCATATGAGCCTAAAAAAAGTAGGTTTGGTAGGTTAAGGTAAACCTTAAAACCCATTAAGGTGTTCAGGCTTTTGGGCCTACCAGGGGAGGGAGACGCTAAACACCTAGGACCTAGACCCAAAGCCTCGGAGGAACTCTTAAAGGAGCGCTTACAGCACCCTACGCCCTGATTGCTGTGCCCCAAACGCATGGAAGGTTTGGGTACTCTCAACCTTAACCTACCAAAAGTTCCTACTTTCTTGTAGGTTCCTACTCAAAATCCTATTATGGAATTTATAGGGACCCTACAAAAAAGTAGGTTCTGGTGGGTTAAGGAAGATCTGACACATTGAACTTTCGCAGTCGGTTTCCAGGCCATGTCATGAAAGGGCTCCTTTCTGCGTTGGGGGTACTTGAAGGGGTTCCTCTCAAGGATTCCTCTAGGGCGTTCCTTTGAGGGGTTCCTAAGCCCTAAACCCCAAAACCCTGCTTATCCACTCGGAAACGAAGTCCTCTAGGGGGTTCCTGAAGCCCTAAACCCCCAAACCCTGCTTATCCTCCCGGAAAGGAGCCCGTATACCGCACCCAACAGGCGCAAAACACGCCGCAGCTCCGGAACGCTGCGCTGCTGGCCCGCATCTCCCAGATGCGCTTGGGCGAGGTCACCGGCCCTAAGCCTCAATATCGGGGCCTTAGTAAGTAGAATAGGGTTTTGGGTCCCATTACACTATAGTTTTTAGAAGGAACCCCATAATAATATAGGTACTTATTAATTATAAGGCCCCTAAGGTAGCGGCTTTATGCAGGAATGCGGGTTTACCCTAACTTTACAGACCCAGCCAAGTGTTGTCTCTGGGTTTGAAAGTTCTACATTCTACAGGCTTTAGAGCCGACGATTTTTGTGCTTCGGGTTTAGAGTCAGGTGTTCAGAGTTTGGAGAGTTCTTCTGGCCGCATATGGGGCGGGGGCGCGGGGNGGGGGGGGGGTACATTGCTTCGACACAAAGCAGTAGCTTGTGAGAGTCTTTGGGATGCACACAGGAGGTGAATCTAGAAGCAAGGGAGTTGCTTCAGAATTCTCTATCGAGGATCGATGATTTCCATTGCCTTTTTTTACGGAGTACGATTAGCAGATGATATGTACATGTATATGTATCTACATGTATATATATATATATATGTATATATGTATGTATGTATGTATGTATATATCAACGACAACAGGACTGAAACATGCAGATGACAGGGATGGTGTTGCACAGGTACATATGAAGAGTAAGAACGATGAGTCAAACGATGGAACCATCTTCCAAGGTGGCGCAATCACGCCATCCAGCAATCGTATATATCAAGTATGTGGCGAAAGCCTCCTACTGGAAAACCGTAGACCCTAACTCCCGAAACCTAAATCGTAAGCACTACCCATAGGCCCCATAGTAGTTCCTTTTGGGGGGTTCATATTTAGAATCCTATAGGGTAATCTGAAAAAGGAACTAGTATGGGGGCTATGGGTAAACCCTTAAACCCCAAACCGCCCGTCCTCCCGAACACCGCCACCAGGTGACCTCCACAGTGGAGAGCATCGTTCAGGCAAACGAGAGTGAGGAAGGCATCCCCGGCTCTTTCGGGGTGATGCCTGCAACGTACTGGGCTCTTCTTCAGGGGTTTAGTTTAAGCTACAATAATGTAGGGGTCGTTTTTATGGTAATTTGAATTCCCTAAGAAGAACCCAGTATTCTACAACGGTTCTGAGAGTTCTTGCTCAGAGGTTTAATTTACGTTGCCATACTTTTGCATTTCTGGTCGTTGATTGTTTGTCGGCTTGGCGGCTTATTTCAAGAAGTTCCAAACCTTGAACTTACTGGCTTGGCTCGGCTGTGTACTTCTTTACAACTCCATGTTGCTGTTCCCTTAAGCTTGGTATTCGGTTAATCCTTGCGTTCCTGCTACGGAACTGAATGCCAGCAAACACCGGAAAAGAACGCGTGCAATGTACCAACCACTATTGTTTCCGGTATGTCGACTTAAATTAAAGAGTAAGTTCCTTAATTAATAAAGAAGAGCCCTGTAAGAAGAGACCCTAGGAACGTGTAAGAGGATGAAGCTACAAACAGCTTAACGTGACCACAAATACGCAACACTAACCTTAAACCCTAGTCTTTCAATTTTCTACTTGAAAAGCCCTCAGTATATCCTAACTACCCCATGCTCTTCCAACCCTTTAAACCTGTACATTGCAACCCCGAACCCTGATACGTGCCCGTGTAAGGCCCAAATATGCATGAACCCCAGACCCTGATTTAGCTAAGACCCTAAAGCCGCGACCCTAAGACTAAAAGACTTGAATACCCCTTAACCAAACCCAAAACTCCTAAGACCCTCAGCGCTAGCCCTAAGATCTAAGGTTAGGAATATGGGCCCCTAATATGGACCCTTAGGCCTTTTCGAGGAGTTTCAGGGACCCTGAAGGGTATATATGTACATATAGGCTACCAAAAAGTAGGTGTATAAAGCCCCTAAGACAGCCCCCGTGGAGTAAACCCTTGACCCTCACCCTTAAACCCTAGACCCCCAAACCCGTAAGACCTTAAACCCCCAAGACCCTAAGAAAGGTACTGGTGAGCTCCCTTACCTGTGCGAAGTCTTCCACCAGCGCCTGGCCGAAATTTTCAGCAACGTGCAGCTGCCACAACTGAGCCACTCCCTCAGTGCTTGTAGGGTTTGGGGTTTAAGGGTTTAAGGGTTTAAGGGTTTAGGGTTTAAGGGTTTCAGAGTCTAGGGTTTAGGGTTTATTTAGGATAGTTGTCGCCGCTTCCTCAGCGTTTGTAGGGTTTTACAGTGGGTGTATGGAGGGTTTTGCAAGGTTTTGCGAGGGGTGTAAGAGAGTTGGTTTTGGATTGTGCTTTGTAAGGTTGTGCAAGGGGTGTAGAAGAGCTTTTGCAGGATTATGTTAGGTTTCGCAAGGTTTAAGAACGGGTGTAGAAGGATTTGTAAGAAGATGTAAGGTTTGCAAGTTTTTCAAAGGGTGCCGTGTGGACTTTCTAGGATTTGGCAAGTTTTCGTAAGGATTTGCAGAGATGATACGGTGGCTTAAGCGTTTCGTGTGTGTGTTTTTTAGGGGCTTTCTGGATTCCTCAGGTGTTTGGTTGTTCGTTCGTTTTGCGGCTTAGGGCTTAGGGGTTTCAGTTTCAGGTTCTTGGTGCGGGTTGGACGTCAGGGTTGCAAATGAAAGGCTGCCTTTCTACCAAGCAATAACTATACAGGGAAGACATTAAGCAGGCTCGTGGTCTCTTTATCTGTTCCTAATATTGCCTAATAGGATCCCTATATACAGCCCCTTGAAAGAGAAAGCCTAAGTAAGGAGATCACCGACCTATATAAGGAAGACAGCTGAAACTACAAACATGTTGCCGTCGGTCAGAGGAAGGTAAGCAGGGGATTCCTAATTACGAGCCCTTACAAAGATGCAGGCGCGAGTGTTATGATCGCCAAGATCATCCTTGTTCAGGGAGAGGGCTTTATTAAACAGGGCGTCTTCATTCTGGGCTTCTTCATTCCAAGAGTCCGTTGATCTATGGGCCAAGGAAACTCTGTAAATCCTCTTCACACGAAACTGCCACCCTTCCCCCAAGAGCCCTTAGTTGGGGAACATGACCTTGACCTAAACCCTAAACCAATCTAGACCCCTAAGCCGTAGACCAAGCTAAACCCTAAAGCCCTAAACCCCTCAACCCTTAAACCCTAAACCCTAAACCTATAACCCTAACCGCCATCAACCCCCTATTTAGAGCCTCGAGGAAAGCCCTGCTCGAACCCTTTCAAGGAGCCCCAAACAAGAAAGGTCAAGCCGCGGACATTATCTTCCTGCTGCAAGAGAAGGTCCTGCGATTTGAGTTGAGAATTAGGGTTTAGGTTGTAGGGTTCAGGGATTGGGATTGAATTTGGGGGGATTGGACAGGCTTCTAGTTCGCCGGATGTTGTGGCTTCAAAAGGGTTGTAGAAGCGTCGATACATGGGTTTTTCAAGCCCGAAACCGTGAGGACGGAGGCTTTAGGCCAGACTAGACCCCGCCTAGAGCAGAGTTTCGTTGTGTTTTTCTAGGGAGTAGTATTAGGGAGACCCCTTAAAGGGTACCCCTTCTGAACCCTACTTCTGGCTCTCTCTAACGGTACCTTATTGAGAGGGTCTATATCCCCAAGGGTCCCCTTAATCCTACNAGTAGTATTAGGGAGACCCCTTAAAGGGTACCCCTTCTGAACCCTACTTCTGGCTCTCTCTAACGGTACCTTATTGAGAGGGTCTATATCCCCAAGGGTCCCCTTAATCCTACCTCCTATTTTCGGACTTCCATTACCGAAAATCCTGCAGCTTAAACCCTTGCACCCCTAAACGGTGCTAATGTACTGCACGACGTTTCTCTTCCATGTATAGGCCACCTAGGTTTCGTAATGAAATGAGCCTACACAAGGACACCAACTAATCTGGCGACAGATTTACTTGATCAGCCAACTTCACTGAAACAGAGGGACCTACCCACCCACCAGCCCGAAACCCTGCAACCGCAAAGCCGAAACACCTTAGTCAACGTAAACCCCCAAGATGGAGGTCGGAGTACTTTGAAACACTGTCGTTTCATAGTCCTTGTATAAAACTTAATCAAGAAGAAAACCCGAAACATTCGGAGTATCAATTTCCTTTCACCAAGTCCCCGACTGTCAAACCCTTGCGGAGCTTTTGTAGAGCCCGCCACAGAACCCTACTCTTATTTCAACTTCGAAGGATTTATGTCGTTTCGAAGCCAAAAACCGACGAAGAGGCCGAGCTGCTGCCGACATTGAAGCCCGCGGCACAGCTGAAGCCCGGCTTGGAAAGATGGCAGGGCGTTGGACGGTTTTAGGGTTCAGAGTTTAGGGTTTAGAGTTTTGGAGGTGATTTGCTGCTCTTGCCACTTTAACTGCCTGCTTCAAGAACCCTGATGTGTCACTTTTGCGCACAGGGATGTTGCAAGTAATGAAATGTTCGCAGTGGTGCAAGGCCCTGAATCAGTCCCAAAGTATGTTTGTACATGTGTATATGTGCAACTGTGTGAATGTGCATGTGCGCGTATGTCTGTCTGTATGTGTGTTTGTATGTACATGCATATGTATGTACACACACATATATTGTGTATATATATATATGCATATGCTCACTTTTCTTACATGTGTGTGCATGTGTATATGTATATATATATATATAATGATAGGTAGATAGATAGGTAGATAGACAGGCAGGCAGAGAGATAGATAGATAGACATAGAATTATGGCCAGGAACGACATGCTGGAAGCCCGTCTGAATTCCTTCATCCATCACTCCTCGCGCATGCTGGAGAGCCGCGTGGACAACACCCTTCAGACGAACAAGGCGCCTTGCCCAGCAGAAAGGCGTGCATGCGCAAGCCATTCTCAGCAACAACTTCAACCTTCTTCAACATGTTATACGCTAGCTACATGTAATCAATACAACCCGAATCCAAAGGAATCTGAATTTAGCAAGTTCAATCCAAAGGCTTGTGACGATGTTAATGACAATTGTTGTAGGGCTGCATTAGATGGCTGCTTGACGTGCCGAGCAGATCATGTCAAACGTTCTTCCACTCGCTTCATGGGTCCCCAAGCCGTCAAGAATGATTGGGACCGTCATGGAGCCTGATCAACGTTGGAGTCGTAGACATGATGCTAGTTAGCAGCCGAGAGCCCTAACTTAATATCTGAGTAGGTAACCTCTAGCCTTTTGAGGCTTATATAATCCTGCCATAATTGAAAATGTACTCAGCCCCACATTAAGCTAAACCCCAACAACCCTGGATCCTAACACTGCGCACCTCAGGTTGCACAGGGGGGAATGAAGGGAGAGCTCGACCACTTCCTGAAGTGCGTTCAGCAGTCACAGTCGCTGGCAAGGTCTCTCGGCTTAGGGTTGTGGATTTTAGTGTCGGTGCCTCAGCAATTACCAATACTGTCTTTGGGGCTCCTCATCATGATTATATTATATCCCCCCCCCAAAAAAAAGGCAAACGCTCTTCTATCTATTAAGGCCCCTATATCCGTTTAGCCAGCTTCAAAGGATTTTGAAACGGCTCTGGGAAGGTCTGCGTGTTTTGGTTTTTTAGGGCTTCGTTTTGGAATTGGTTCCAACTTAGAGGTTCAAGACAGCACAGCCAACTTCCACTCGGGTCTGGGGCTGTTCAAAGATGTAAGGCGGCTTCACAGAAATTGGGTATAGGTGTCTGAACAACTAGTACCAGTATTCCGCATTTCCATTATACTCCCTCTGCAACTATGGTATAGCCCACCCATGTCTTTTGTGTAGGCCTCTTCATTAACCCTGCACTTCAAGCGATTGCCCAGGTCCCGGGACGATAACCAAGATCCAGTAAGTGGACGAACCCCCAAATTCTGCCGTCTTGTTTAGAGTTTGACGTCGGTCGATGATCGCACAACCCTCACAACCCCGTACGCAAATGCTCCACACGAAACCCAGAGGGTCCACATATACTACCAAGAGACCATGCCTATTATGGCTTTGGGGCCCTGATTCCATAATAGGAGTATGAATGCACCCTCTTGGAAAGCTAAACTTAGCTGTCAAGGTGCGGTGTTGCGTCTTTGAAGAGCCAGAAGAAGGCCTTGGATCACTTGCTGCGCATTGTGGACAGCGCCTTGCCTTTGTGCTTGGAGGGTTTAGGGTTTCTTACAACTCCACCTACAACCTTTCACTAAGTCCTCTGGGCCTCTAAGTGGGGTATACCGCGATTTATATAGTTTCTGGCTTTTAGGCTTTATTGGTTTGGGGCAGTGGGTTGGGCTCTTAGTGTTTGCTGGTCGCTCCAAGCTTGCGCTTTGGAACTTCAACTCTGAGTCTATGGGTTTAGGGTTTAGGGTTTAGGGTTTAGGGGTTTAGGGGTTTAGGGTTTAGGGTTTTGGGGTTTAGGGTTTAGGGTTTAGGGGTTTAGGGGTTTAGGGGTTTAGGGTTTAGGGGCTTAGGGTTTAGGGTTTATATAAGCCCCAACTCAATCCAACCCCTGCGGTCCCTCTGCTCTGCAGTATCCGAGCTGAATAAAACTCCCAATTCTGATCATTAGCGCCTATATGGCACCCCAGACACATAACTCTAGGCCCTGCCAGAACTCTCCAAGAAAGCCTCAAAGGGGAGCTTAAATAAGAGCCCTAAAGCAATGATGTTCTCGATTCCCTAAATCCCTAAAGCCAACAGTCCAGCCCCAACACCACAAAGCTATGATCTCGAGTCTTAGCTTGAGGTGCCCCGTTGGTGGACCTACAGCAGCGAGCCGACGATCTTTGCAACATCGAGGCCAAAAAGGTTTAGGGGTTTGGAGGTTTATACCCGAAACCCTAAACCCTGAACCCTAAAGGGGTTTGGAGGTTTAGGGGCTTACGGGTTTAGGGCTTCTGGGGCTCCCGGGTCTCCATCCAGGGGTTCATGATCCAGCGCCCCAGGGTTTAAGACTCCGAATATACAAATATTACCTACTCTGGAGTCGAAAGTCTATAATAGTATCTACTTTGGGCTATTTGGAGTCTTGGGGTAGAGCTGTTCGGGCTAGGCGGTCTTTGTGTTTAGGCTGTTTTGCTTTGAGTGTGACAGGATTTCCGGTTCGAGCTTATGTTTTGTTCCGAACCCCCATAAGGGTTTGTAGTGCCTATAAGCTTCACGCGATGCTAAGTATCTAGATTACTAGTATCTGGAACCGACGTCCCTTGAACCTTTCGAGCTAGGCCTTCATCATTGCCCCAAGGTTCCAAAGGACCCAGTGATTAGGTTCTCGGTTTTAGGAGAGTAGTTATGTAGGTTAGGATTTTGGAGAGTATATGATTATTAGGTACTTGGACCCTGAAGGTCCAGCAAGTTGAACACCCTTAAAAGCATCAAGCATAGTCCAGCACGATCCCTCTACTGCAAACTCGATCAAAGCATCTGAATCCCGAGCCGACGCTTGTCTACCTGCGTTTTGGTTATGCTGCTCCGAGAGAGAGCTCTTGATAAGCTCCACAACAGCGGCGAGAATGAGGGCCTAGAGGCCTACAGGCAGCTCTACCTCGAGTACAATCCTCGACTCAACTCGAGGTATGTTCGGCTCTTGCGGCAGATTCTGCAATCCAAGTTCGATGGGGACTTGGTTGCTGGGCTCGAGGCCCTTGAGCGGAAAGTCCGGGAGTATGAGAAGCAGTCTGGAGAGGACAAACTTGAATCCTAGGACAATAATATTCAAAGCTTTAAAGCCCTCAGCCGCAACCGTGCAACACCAAAAAGGGCTCTATAACTTGGCTAACAAGCTTTCAAACAAGCCCCATAGATGTACTGAACTCAAACCTCGCCAAAAAGCCTCCGTGGAACCTGTTAAATGCCTCACAAAACCCTTACATAGCGTTCTAAAGCCCTTTCACGCTCTTTTACAAGCCTCTTCCTCCTCCCAAACCCCCTAAGCGCCTAAACCCATTTTCTTCCCGCTGCCCCAAAGCCCTCTTTATCTCTCAAATGGTCGTCCTAAGTACCTACCTTAACCTACCAAAACCGACTTTTGTTGTAGGGTCCCTATAAATTCCATATTAGGGTTTATACTAAGAACCTACAAAAAAGTGGGGCTTGGTAGGTTAAGGTAGATGGGAGACACTTACCCAAGCCATACTAGTAATTCAAAGTATACTGGGCTTTGGAGTACCATACTTTAATACTTTTCTCTTAAAGGAACCATTATGAATACAAGTTTAGACTTTTCCTCCCCTTGGTTCTAAACCCTAAACCCTAAACCCTTACTTAAAGGCCCAGTATAGCAGCCTCAGGAGGCTCCACGGAATGTAGGAACCTGCTTAAGGAACCTGCCGGGGGCCTTCTCTATAATTTCCATATTAGGGCTTGTAATAGGAACCTACAAAAAATTAGGGTTTGGGCCTAAACCTGAGCCCTAAACTCCTAAACCTTAACCTCCTAATGTAGGAACCCTGGGCCCTTATTTTAGGCTTCCTTTAGAGGGGTCTATATGGGTTACTATAAGGGATCTGTAAGGGTACCATAAGTTTGTAGGAGCCTGATTAAGAAACCCTGGGCCTATAACCCCAAAATAGATGGATTCATATAAGGAACCCTAATAAAGTCCCAAGGTTTCTTAATCAGGTTCCTAGATTTAGATTATACTAGAATTATGGAGTTAAGTCCCAAAAGACCATCTTCATTATGGTTGTTGGGACCTAACTCCATAATTGTATCTTAAATGGACCCTCTTGGAACCCTACTTTATACCAACCCTAAACCATAGAATTCCCAACAGTCCTAAACCCTAAACCCTACTCTTGGAAAGCTTACTAAGTCCCCTAGTGGGCCTCTAAGTAGTAATTCGAATAGACCATAAGTAGAATAAGGAACTCCCAAAATACTATGATGGTAGTATTCATGAACCCTCTCGGAACCCTACTTTTATACCATCTTTGCAGGAGCGCGTGATCGAGGATGCACTGCTTACAAGGCTGCGCCGCGTCACCTTCCGTGGATGCGGCCCGGCTCCAAAGGGGACCTCTTTAGGAGTTTAGGGTTTTGGGGTTTAGGATAGTTTAGGGTTTAGGGCAAAGGTTTAGGGTTTTGGGGTTTAGGATAGTTTAGGGTTTAGGGTTGAGTGACTATACGACCCCCACAAACACAAGCAAAGCTTAGGGACATCCCATATGAGCCCCTTATAACGAAGCCCAATAAGGTAGGTACTGTACTTAGCACACAAATGCTGGGGCCTTAGGACCAACTTGCGGATCCTAATATGCTAGTTGAGGGTTGTTTCGGGGTACATTTCCTTAAGGGTTCCCTTGCCTTTGAATATGGATCTCTTGCTAGCTTGTACCCTCAAAGAAGCCCTTAAAAGAGGTCTCAACACCCCAAGCTTTCCTTTGGTACGAGCCCCACAGGCAACTTTGCGGATTTCCGCGCCCTGGCAAAGGCTATGGTTGCGCTGCACCCCGGGAGCATATATGATTATGTTTTGTAGTAGTATTGTGATATATCACTATCACTACTACTACTACTACTTATTACTATTCTTGTTCTTTTAATTTGGCATTGGTATTGTTATTACCATTGTTCATGCTTAGCCATCATTTTTAAAAGGCATACAGAGAGGTTTTTATAAGGTTCAACCCTTGTCGGGGTAGACGCTGGGTCGTGAGCCTTTGACAAGAACCTGACGCACTGCAGGTACCGCTTTTTGCCCACGCAGCCCTGACCCATACCGAAACCAAACACCCTAAACCAGGCCTGCCTAACCCTATTGCCTTAAACCCCACACCCTAAGTAAACCCTACACTCCAAGAACCCGGGAAGCCCTAATGCAGCCTGAAGGCAGCAAACTCAATCTGGAAGGAGAGACAGTATCAGTACTTTTTGTTAAAGACCTTCGGGTTTACAGCTTCGGTCTCTGCTTGCTCCCACAGCGGCAGATGGCTGAAGCCGTTGTGGTTGGTTTTCCGACATGTTTGCTGCAGCCTCTGGCCAACTGGTCCCTGGTTTTACCATTCAGATTCCCACCCGATTCAATCTAATTAGTTATCAGGGTGCCGACATATTTTCGAATCGCTAAAGCCTAAAGATGTGGGCGTTTAGTAAGGGATGGCCAAGCCGAGGCATAAGAGGCTCCACATCCCACTCTTTGATCGTGTCGTGGCCTCTTGGCTAGTCGACCTGATGCTATGCTACTCCGGGTTTAAGCTTGGGTTGAAGCTTGCCTAGGGTTTGCAGGCTTTTGTGGTTGTTGCAGGCGTTGGTGTTTGGGGGATTGGCTCTGATAGCAGTATCTGGATCTCAGCTTGGCTATCTGTGTGAGGCTTACAGCGCTTATCCGAAAGCTGCAGGACGAAAATATTCGACAACATGGTTTCGCGTCACATAGGGGTCATGAAGAACTAGAACCGGCGCGTGAGTGGATGTTAATTCTGTATTTTGTGAGGTGCTCTACGCAATTTTATTGCTAATTATCCAAGCTTCGAATTCATTGTGGATGGTTCTCTAGATTGGGGGCCCCGGCAAAATTTCTATAAATGAGCCCCATCCTTGGGCCGTTTTGCCCTGACCTATGGTTTAGATACCAAGTCAGAGATGACTCCCAAGCCCTTCAACCGCAGAAAGCCTAGAGACACTTTAGTGTTCAAGAGTGTTCGGTCACTTCAGGGGTGCATAGGTTAGCTTGAGGATTGAAAGTGTTGCGATGTGGGCTGAACCCTTTTATGCGAATGAGCAGCCAGCCTGTGCCGACAACATACTCCTAAGCTTCGAGCTCATAATTTCCCGAACCTTAAGCCTTTAACGTGAAATAAGCAAGCTTACCCAGAGGCCCTCTAACAAAACCCTGAAAGTGATAAACCATTGCTGAGGCTGCAAGCACCTCGCAAAGGCAAGTACGCTAAACCCTAAACCCCCCGAGTCTACCAGCCTCGGCTTCTATCAGGGCTTTTAGGTTGTAGGGCTGTAGGGTTTCAGGGTTTCAGGGTCTAGGGTCCCTAAACCCTAAACCCTAAACCCTGAACCCTAAACCCTAAACCCTGATCCCTAAACCCTAAACCGTACTACGGTATATGGTTTAGGGTCTTGGGGGACTCAGGATGGTTTTCAGTTTTGTCATGCAGGGCATTTAGAGTTTAGTTTAGGGTTCCTTCGAGGGCCTTTGGAGGGATGGTTCGATGAGGGCTGTAACAGCAACACTGTAAGGGTGCCATGAGGGTTTAGGGTTCGGGTTAGGCTCGGGTTTTGGTGGTAAAGTACGGGTCCTGCACTGTAAGCGGTTCCAGGAGATTGGATCTACAGTATTTGGTTAGGCATTAGAGAGTGTTGGATTGCGGCTGGTCCTTCTTGAAAGATGTCATAGGCATGTGACTTCTCTGAAGGTGTTCCAAGGTTTGAGGTTTGGAGTTGACTGGGTTTGGGGGTTCCAAGCAGTGAGTAGAGGTTCGGGGGGGTACGGCATCCGACCTTTCGGGCTTTATGATCAGGAGAAGTCGATGTGCGACGAAGTGCCAGGGCTGGTGAAGGCCGGAGAGAGTCGACAAGTCGAACCCTTTCCCGGCCCCTTTAGAAGATGCAGAAAGTGGGGGTTTCCCTGAAGGGTTCCGCAAGGATTCATATAGATGTTCTACAAGGGGTCTATAGGGTCCTATAATGATTCTGCTGAACCGGAGAATGGGGTTGCGTTAAGGGCTCTTTGGGGGAATCCTGGAGCCATCTGCAATGTATCACAAGAACTTGGAAAGGGAAGTTACGTTAGCCCAACGTAACTTCCCTTTTGAGGGGTTATACTTCCAGGAATCAAACTTCCCGCATTCGTTGTTCTCCAAATTAGCCTGCCTTTTTAGGGTCCTTTTATAAGGGTGCCGTACTAGATTTGGGATCCAAAAGAGGGGCCCTAAATTTAGTTCTCTACAATAAGGGTCTGTTTTTGTGTCCTTTTATATAAAGGGTGGCGTACCTAGGAACTAGTCCGTAGGTCCCAGGGTCCCATAGCCAGGGCGAGCTCTGGGGAGGAAAAGCACAAGATGTGGGAAGTTTTTTTAGGGGGGTAGTGGGAGGGGGGGGAGG
>BGNK01000634.1:47886-163546 GCA_003297005.1 Symbiodinium sp. clade A Y106
GGGGGGAGGGGGGGTTATAACTAAAGTTACCCTACTTATCACCCTACTTATAACTACCCATGAACCTCCAAGTAGAGAGCCGATTATCATCTTAATTCAAAGGTGGACAGCTGATGAATCAATAAGCACACTTTGCCATACTTAAGGCTTAAGGATTATAACGGGGATCCTGATGAACCCTCCGAGTTTTGATCGCATTTTGTCGGAATGCAGGTGCTGCGCCCTCACCGAATGGGATACTAAGGTGGCAGGGCCAACCACCTATGGTGAGAACACCTATTTCCAGCTACCTGGAGTTCTGTCCTTCGACAGACAACCCGGCATTGCAACCGCTGGTGGGGAGGACGCCACTGGGTCCCAGAGGGTGACACCGGTGCTACAGTCGGCGCAGGTCTCTCGCTCTCGATGCCTGTGAAATGGGGTTGCTCCCAGTCGAACTCGCGTTTATGGCACTGGACGATGGAAGATCGCGCAGGACCGGGTCAAGTCTCGTTCGACGAGGTTCGCTGTCGTACAACCGGGCTTGTTTGGGGAACGGCCGTGAGGAACAACTTCAGGACGGATTCTACATATACTCATCTTCAACGATCCTCTGACCGCGGTTCAGAACAACATCGTTGTCCAGAGCCGTGCTTTCATGGCGCAAGACTTGGACTCTCTCATCGCCACTCTCAATGAGGTTGGCGGTCGGAATGCGTCGGAACAATTTGTAGCACTAGTCTCTGACCATTCCTAGCATGAGTATACTATAATCTCCCCAAGGCCTGTTCGAATTCTTAAGGCCCTCACATCCCCAAAGCTTTTCCACGTCATATTTCATAAGCTTCCCGCCGCCAAGGCTTTTAGGGGTCACTTCTGCCCTAGGAAGATCAACAGAAATCGAAGCCCTGAGGTACCCTAAAGCCCCTGCAGCCATATGGGTGGTTGTCAAAATCAGGGTCCCTTTTTGGGTCCTTAATATAATACGGCACCTAATATTTAGGGTACCTACCCAAAAAGGGGCCATAATTTTGACAACTACCCATATAGATCCTTCATGCAACCCCTTCATCCTTTTGGAACAAGTCCTACACGCTAAACTATACCTACAGTCTCCATTGTAGTTCCTTTTTTTGGTTAACCAAAATCTCTATTGTAGGATTCTAACCATGAAACTGGTTAACCAAAAAATGGAACTACAATGGAGACTCTAGGTAAACCCTGAGCCTTGAACCCTGGATCCCGTTTGTGGTTTAGGGTTTTGTGGAGATCAGAGGCGTGGCCGTTGGATCGTCTGCAGCAGGAGTTCGAGAACGAGGCGTCTTGCTCCTTCAATCACACCTGTCAGGGTCTCGTTGAGGGTATCTTCAGGGAATTTTCGGGTTCAGGGTTTAGGGTTCCTGTATGGATTCCTTTAAAGAGTACCTGAAAGGGTTCTCTGAAGTTTGGAGGGGGCTTCAGTGTTTCGCACCGCCCCGGGCACCTGAAAAGAACCCTTAGTAGACTGGAGAGACTAGCTCAACCTAGCAGTATAGTAGGTAAGCTTTAACCTTTAACCGATGTTCGAAAGCCCCCTTAAGGCCCTATTCTCCCAAAGGTAAACCCTAAACCCTAAACCTTTAGTTCCCCTCCCCCTGGGAAACTCGAGAAGTAAGTCAGGGAGCCCTGGCTTTTCCAGGCGGGGCTTCTGACGATCGCGAGCGGTTGCAGCAGAGTTTGGGAGGCCTCGAAGCGGATTTTCCGGGGGGAGGAGGGGTTGAAGGTTTGGGGTTTGGGGGGCCCAGACGTTCCGATATCCGTTACTTAAGGAATAGACCGTAATTCGTATGAGGGATCCTAATTTAAGTTAAGGTATATTCCGTACTTCAGGGATATTGTAACGTCTGCAGGGTTTCGAGTTTAGGCATGATATTGGGCTTCACTGGGTTTCCACAAGGGTTCTGGAGGGTTTCGGTTTTTGGAGGATCATGGGATTGAGCATGTAAGACTATAAGTACCCTAACTGGGGTTCTACGGCCTTGTAAGTATGGGTACTTCGTTCAGGACCCGAGTTGCTAAGTCCCCATGTTTTGAGTAGGGGCCCTTAAGTTGGGGCTTAAGATAAGGATCCGAATATAGGGGTCCGAATAATCAAGAATACTATCTCCTTACACAGTATAATTTGGGTACGGCCCCCACTCAGTAACAGTTGGATAATATTCATAATCTAGATATATATTAGGCCCTTGATAGTAGCCCTATTATAGACTGTTACTGTATGGGGGCCGTACCCACATACAGTATAATGCACACCCGCGGCACTGCCCCAACCCTCCTACCATAATTGTCAAGGCCCTATAGTAGGCTATGCGGTCCATGTTGGGATCCTTTGTTTTGGACTCCCATCTCAACACATTGAGGGATCTTATGGGCGTCTTCTCTGTATTATGCTTCTAAGTATACTGTATATTTCCTGAGACTGGGTGCAAGAGTCAAGGGCCCATCTAGGAAAGGATTTCAATAGCAGCCTCATGGTATCTCAGGGGATTTCTTTGTAGATTTCGGAGTTTGAATATGTAATACCATTGTTTTTGGGGGTTCCCTACTACTCTGATGGTATACTATATCACCCAAACGCGTTGATACGGTAAAGGCCTTACATCAGGCTTAAGCGGTGGCTTGTTGTAACCGCCGCGGCCGGCATTGGGCAAAGCTCCTGCGGCTTTGGGGCCTTTGGGAAGCTCACAGCTGTCACCACGCTTCCAAAACGACGGGCCTGCGAGCACCCGATCGGCCTCACGACTTGGTAGGATTCCGTGGCCTCTCCTTGCAGTCCTTCGGTACTTCCGCATGGCGTCTATAGCTGCGAAGCGCCTTGGGATGGCGCTTTAAAGGGGGTCCATGACATAGCGCTGCGGGACCTATAGGGAGATCTGAGGTCCTGAAATCCCAGACCTCTGCTGGCATCACGTCGTTGCGTGATTTCCGCGAGTTTTACCATGATTTGGATTCCGTCTTATGCCTGTTGCCTTCGAGCATGTCTTCCATGCTTTGTATACTTCTTCTAATCACTCAGGCTCTTCAAGAATCACTCCTTGACGAACCAGACGAGAAAACCCAAGAGCTTTCTTCCAATCCATGCTTGCGGAGGTTTGTCTTCAGGTTCAGGGCCCTAGACCCTAAACCCTTAACCCTTAACCCTAAACCCTAAACCCTAAACTGAACTTCAGGGTGGTTCCTTGGGAACTCCTTGAACCCAAGGCTCCAAAGCCTAAAGCCCGACGATCAGGGGCTGTAGGGCCGAAGAATCCCACAAGCTTTGAAAGCCTAGGCCCCAAACCTTACACCCTAAAGCCCTGCATAAGCCCCTAAGCCCTAAAGCCCCCAACCCCTAAACCCGAGGCCCCAAACCTTGAAGCCCCTACCGCAAAACCTCTCAAATCTCGCTTTAGGTGGCGAATGCAGAGGTGGGGACAAGGCTGGACTGCGACTCCAGTTGTGAAGCTGGGCTTGGGCTTGAAGGTTAACCAAGAGGGTTCAGATATACTACTATGGAATTAGGGCCCCAAATGCACAATAGAGATAGCCCTTACAAAAACTCTTGTAAAACCTTTGTAAGAGGCACCTTGCAACACCCGCATGAAATTCATAAACTGCTTTACAGCTTTTATGAAACCCCTTCGTATGCAACCCCTTATACAGTTCTTTCGGAGGCTCCTTGCAAAGCCCTTTCAAAGCCGCCTTTATTGCAGCCCTTTCAAGAGGCTCCTTATGAAACCTTTATCATAGAAACCCTATAAACTCCACTATTACTATTGTGGTGGCAGCATCGTCGTAGTTTTAGTCTCAGCGCCTCCAAACCCCAAGCCCTAAACCCTTAAGCCATCTTAAACCCCAAACCCTAAACCCCAAGCCACTAAACCCCTAAACCCTAAACCCTATAATACTCTAAAGTAACTATAGTACCCTATAGATCCTTTAAAGGATCCCCTAAACCCCTAAACCCCAAGCCACTAAACCTTAAACCCTAGTCAACTTTAGTCCCCAGCCAAGGCTTAAACTCCAAGCCCGAAAGCGTTTCACTGCGAACCCTAAATCCTGAACCCAGAAGAACCCTAAGCCCTGAAGCTAAAACCCCAAAGCCTTAACCCTAAGCCCAAAAATCATCGAGTTGCGTGTCACTGCAGAGGCTTGCAGCATTTCGGATCCAGCCGCATCCAGCCGCTTTCCGCCTTCGCCCTCGCAACTCGCAACTTTCTGGAGGAGTTGCAGTGCTGCCCATTCCCTCCTCTCTCCGTCTTTTTCTTTCTCTTTCTCCTTCTTTTCTAATCTCTTTCTTTCTCTCTCTCTCTCTTTCTTCTCTCCTCTTTCTTTTTGTTCTTTTTTTCATCTTCCCCTCTCCCAATCCTCTTGAAGGATGGCCATGCTCGCCGCGTTCTTCTTCCTGGTGGTCGTCGGCATATCTTGGATTCTTGATGGGGGTCCTGGTGTTCTGAAGGGTTGCTTGGATTGCTCGTTGGGGTTGGTTTCGCATGGTTTGCTCCGCGTGGGACGTGGCTTCTGTTTTGGGTTCTCGTAGGCTTGTGTAGGTAGGTGTTGTTGGCGATTCGCGCTTGTGTTGCTTAGGCCATGCCGCCGAAGAACGTGCCGCCTCCTGACTCTGTAACCTGGCTTAGTCGCTGTCGAGCGTTTCTGTCTTTGTTGTATTTTCTTCAGTGCCGCATGTCCTTGTTATCTGAGGCCAGAGTCCGCGGAGAGGTTACTCGGCTTGGTTGTTCGAGCGGTTTTCTTGTCTTGCGGTTTGTGTCTGTTGTGCTGCGGCAGTGTAGAGCTGCATTTAGGAGTCGCCAGTCACACCTCCGCTCCCTGCCGTGTCTCGGCTTTGTTTGTTTCTGCTTAGTAGTCGCACTTCTCGTGGCTTGTCCCTGCTTCGGCTTCAGGTTCCCAACGTGGTGGGATTGCGAACACGCCCGAGAGGCCAGTTAGTGTTCTTCCTTGTTCAGTGGTGCATGTTTCCGTTCGGCAGGTTCGGCGGCGGGAGCTGGCTTACTTGGAGGAGTGCAAAGAAGGCCGCGTGCACGTACCTAGCAGTATTCGTCAGCGTGACTCGACTTGATAGGCACCTCTGTTTACCAGCACTATCTCCAGGCAGGAGCATTGAACTGTGTTGCGAGATTAGAGATTTCACTTGGCGCAGGTGGTTGACTGGCCCGCAACATCCCAGGACACCTTCGTTGTTTCTACGCAGCTGCTTATTGAATTTCGGCTAAGGCGAGAACACATGTTAGTGAAATCTCTTGCATCGCAAGCGCTGTTGAAGGCAGCTTGAATGGTATGCCGAATTTGTGGGTGTCGGCAGGCAGGGACTTCAGTTTAGTTGATGCCTGAGAGCAGTATCCTGGTCAGGACTCAACTGACGAAGACCGGCTGTCAACACTTCTTGCCCGGAGCTCGGCCGCTGTCGTTGCCGGGGGTGGACACGCGCAACGCCCAGGGGAATGCCTCTAGTTACCTAGTTCGTCCGCGCTGAGTCGGCTGCTCAGAGTTATCGTTCGTAGAAGCGTTGACTTCTTCTGGCTTCCTGTTTGATTACCTGCTGACGACCTGCTGCCATGGACGTCGCGTTCGGGTCACCTTCGCAGCATCCTCCAGCTTAGGATCCGATATCATAGCAAGCACTGACGCAGACTTAAAATCAGTGCCTAGGCCATGGAGCATCATGCCACTACACAACGGCTTACAGATAAGCTTGTGTCGTAGAGAGTAACATCGGCTACCATGGTGGGCATGAGCCGCCCAAGCAAGATCCGCAGCGAGGCCAAGTTCGCGGCGAGGAAGACGCAGGAGCAGCTGACTCGCATCGAGTCACTCCTCGCGGTGCCCTGCGGGAGAAGGTGAAGGTGAAGACCAAGGAAGTGCCCCCCAAAGATTCGAACAGCTGCCAGATAGCAGGCGGTAAGAAAGGCACAAAAGAAGGCAAGCAGGACCTGAAGGACGAAGTGAAAGACGGCCGGCTTATGCAAAGCACTCAGGGTTGGATCATGACACTGTACGTGAACCATTCTGGGTAGAAAATCATGTGCAGAACATACCTTCACCCGGACCAGTCTACATCAGAGGGTACTTTAATGTCAGGTTTTAGAACCCCTATCAACCTTTACAAAGCCTACTCCCTACTCTAGAGCCCTCACAAAACCACGAAGAGAGGCTCTTGGCAGCTTATATGAACTTTTTGTCTGAAATCCCTTCAGAGGCTCCTTGTAAAACCCCCTTACTGTAGCCCTCAGAAGAGGCTCCTTATGAAACCTTTATCATAGAAGCCCTATAAACTCCACCATTACTATTGTAAACCCTAGTATGATGCCCTTATACAAAACCACTAAGAGAGGCTCCTGGCCTGGGTCACCGACATCGCCTCCACTTTCCGTCAGACGAGGAGTTTGGAGCGGGCACAGGCAGGGCCGGAGGGGGGAGGGGCAGATTTTGGGGCTTTGGGTTTTGGGGTTTGGGAATTCAAATTTTTGGGATTTAAGGTTTAAGGTTTAGGGAGAGCACTCGGTGCTTTTAGGTTTGGGTGTCCCTTACAGGGCATAGTATAGTATAGACGTGTGAACCATGAGTAATGCGCTTGCTCAGGATATACCATACTGTGTTGTCGGATTAATGCTAATAACTGCTGATAGCCGTTATGTTTTTTGTACTGCTACCACCATAATCCGAGTCGAGATATTTAGGCGGTTTAAGGGGGCTCCATGGGCGATTTGTTCTGGGCGGTAGCTGGGAGCTAGGCCCTGTAGCTGTATTGCAAAGCCGTTGGGGTTGGGTGTTGCATTTTTGTTGTGTTTCGGTCGGTGGCTTGGGAGCTGAAGGGGTTATATGGGGGTTTCCCAAAGTAGGGGACCCTAATATCACTACCCTAAATAGTAGGATCCTTATTATATTATTATAAGGACCCCCCAAAATAAGGTCCCTAATTTTCGGAAACTCCCATATAAGTCCGTGCAGATCAAGTTCAAGACCCCTCAACAGGTGCCTTCCTTGTCAACCCCTTATACAGTACGCAAGTTTCAGTGATCGATCGTAGGACGCCCATAAAACCCTGAAACATTCCAGAAGCCCACCAAATTTCAACCTAAAGACCCTACCTTTTTAGGGCTCCTTATTATGGTCTCCTTATATAAGTCCTTAAAAAAGTAGGTCATTCGGGGTTGAGGCATGCTCTGAACCCTACAACCCGAAACCCTGGGTTCCAAATCCTGTCCTACTTGGAAGGGCAGGGGGCCTAGTAAGTGGGTTATAAGTAGGGTTATAATTGGGGTAACTCCATATAGGGTACTTATCACTCTACTTATAACCAACTTACTCAGTCCCCTGCCCCTCCAAGTAGGCAGACATCTCCGCTTGGAAGAGAGCTGCCCAGCGTGCGCTGAGCGTGCCTCCTCTTCACCTTTCCATGGAGGGTTTACGGTTTACCTATAGTCTCCATTGTAGTTCCTTTTTTTGGTTAACCAAAATCTCTATTATGGGATTCTAACCATAAAACTGGTTAACCAAAAAAGGAACTACAATGGAGACTCTAGGTAGGGTTTAGGGTTAGAAGAAACTTGTCAAGTCACCACCTGTCAGTTGGGTTTATGCTTGGATACCGACACAAGGCTTTCTACAAAAACCTGAGCCTTTCAGCCCACACCTGCATTGTTGGACTTCGGGTAAGCGTCCCAATACCTATTCATGCAGGTTCCCTAAATATACGGACCTGTAATCCACAAGTTGTTAGGTGTAAGTTTTTGGCTGTTGGACCCAAAGATTACAGCATGTAAAGACATTTGCAAGATGCTGAAGGGTTTAGGGTTTAGAGTTTAGGGTTTAGGGTTTGGGTCTGGGGTTTAGGGTTTAGAGTTTAGGGTTTAGGGTTTAGGGGGTTACACAGCATTCGAGAGTTCATTTCGGCAGACCCCCGGGCCCTAGCTGAACTCGCAGCCTGATAAAGCTTGCATAGCCTTCAACACCACACCACCGTAAGGCTGCGACCAGGATAACCAGGGTTTAGGGTTTAGGGTTAACCAGGGCACTATATGATACTTTCTCCCTATTCGCAAAATCGCTTTATCCAGCTTGTTAGCCTAAGCCTTCTCAAGCCCCATAAATCCCCATACATCCCAGCTTGAAGACCCCTTGGCCTCATACAGCCTTATGATCAAGGTTTGTGGTGAACATGAAACCCTGTGAGAACCCTTTCCAAGGCAAACGTCGCCTACTCTTCTGCACAAAGCCAACAACTAATACGTATTCTGGGTGGAGAAGTCTACCCAAAGAATTTTCTTTTGGCTGTTTGGAGTGTCAGGGTTGTTTCATATCACTACCTGGCATCACCATCATGAAACCCAGCACATACACTTACCAGTTTTCCGAAGGAGCACTGCATGCAAGCAGCACAACCGGCAATACGAGGGCTGTATACCCTAAACCCTGAGCTTAACCCCGAACCCTACGTTACATCCCGGTCCATGGACAGCACCCGCAACCAGTATCCCAGACAACTCCGCTCCCCGATAGTAATCTGAGCTCTTCCCCCCGACGTGGACCCTAAACGATCCCAGTCCGGGATCATGGTCTTCGACAACTCCGCGCGGACGCAGGTCATCGACATCTTCGCGAGGCAGGATTCAAGGTTTAGGGTTCAGGTTTCTTTGGGGTTGAACTCGGCTTCAGAGTTTATTTTCCCAGTCCCTACCGGTCAGGTACGGTTTCCGGCCATTGTGCGCAACCCGAACACTGGGTTTCACAAGTAAAAAGGGTGTGATGGGGGGTTTGCCAGGGGCCTGACAGGGTGTTGAGTCTCCACGGTATTTCTTGTTGTTGGTTAGCTGGCTTGTTGATCAAGTTTAGGAGCCTAACTGTAAGATGGTTAGCCAAAACACAGGGATAAAGAATACAATGGGGCCAAAGGCAAGCGCCACCAAATTTGACCCTCATCCTGTTCCTTTTCTTAGCTGCCCTACCACTGAAATTCTGGCGGGGCTTGAATAGTTGGAATAGGATGTTGGGCAAAATCATAATGAGGAGCCCTAAGGAGTAGTATTGGCAGTGCTAAGTCGTTCATATTGTATAGTTGTATATTGGACCGGTTTGGAATGTAGGTCATCCCATCATGAAGCAGACGGTACCGTTTCAGGTCTATTGAAAGTCTATTGGTAAAAAAAGCCCCGAAAGACATAAACACCAAAGCCCAAAAGTCTTCACGACATGAATCATAAACTCACCAAAGCAAACCCTGACCCCTGATGCCTAAGCCCAGTGAAGAACCACAAGCCCTGAGCGAGAGGAAGCCACCTCATAAAGCGGTGGAGCAGAGAGAGGAATAAACTGTCGACGAGACCTTCGACCCAAAGCCCAAGGCACTAACTCCCGAAGTCCGGACCCCGAGCCTTAGGCCCTAAACCCCAAGCCAGAACCCTAAACCCTAATCCTAAACCCCTGAACCCTATAACACCCTACAGAACCCTCTAGATCCCTTTAAAAAATCCCCTAGACCCGTAAACCCCTAAACCCCGAAACCCTCCTATAGATCCCTTTTAAAGGATCCCCTAAACCCTTAAGCCCAAACCCTATAATACCCTATAGTACCCTATAGATCCCTGTAAAGGATCCCCTAAACCCCTCCTTTAAAGGACCCTAAAGCCCTAAACCCCTGAAGCCTTTAAAGGATCCCCTAAACCCCTTTAAAGGATCCCCTACTTAGTATCCCCTAGAAACCATATTATAATCCCCCATAACCCACCTTACTAACCCTACTTACTAAGTCAAAAGGGCCTCCAAGTAAACCCCTGAATCCCCCAAAGAAAGGTGCTACGACGATTGCCTGGCGAGCTCCGACCTCGGCCGTGCAGAGGAAATCGACCGCTTGCTCTTCCAGGCGGCTGCTGGGGGTGTGTAATATTATAGGATTATGCAGGGTTTAGGGTTTTGGGGGTTTTGGGGGTTTAGGTTCCTTAAGGTTCCTTATTTGGGGCTGTAGGCTTTCGGGGTGTGTAGATTAGGGATTAGGGTTTAGTAGGTAGTAAGGTTCCTTAAAGGGTTCCTTAAAAGGTATCTATAAGGGTTTCGGGGTGTGTAATATAGGATTACTGTTTAGGGATTAGGGCTTAGGGTTTAGGGCTTATACGGTTTTCGGGGTGTGTAATGTGGGACCCCAAATAGACAGAAGCATAAGCATTGTGCAGGGATATCCCTACTCTATTGCAAGGGCTTCATTCTAAGTGGGCGTGTATGGGATATCCCTATCCTTATTTTTGCTTTAGTGCTTTTGGGGCTTAGTGTGTTGTAGGAACCTAAATAGTTACCAAAATTGTTGCTCAGGGTTCCTCAGTATACGGTGTTGAGGTCGTCCTTCCTGAGTGGCTTTTGGTTTCTGAAGGCACTAAGGCTGCGCGTACCCATATAGTATTGCATATACTAAAGGGGTCCCTATATAATATACTTGGAGGCCCAGGGGACTTAGTAAGTAGGTTATAAGTAGGGTTATAATTAAGGTAACCCCATTTAGGGTACTTATAACCCCGCTTATAACCTACTTACTAAGTCCCCTGGGCCTTTAAGTAGGGGCTTTCAGGCCAAAGTGTATACCATAAGCAGCACATGGAGCCTGAGGGCTCTTTGCGTCAGGGACTAGGGGTTTGGAGCTGTGCATGTTGAAGGTGTGGCTTTTGAGGGCTGAGGGTTTACAAGGCTTTTGATACCACAATTTAAAGTAGCTCCTTCGTCGGAGGGTTTTACGAAATCTCCTTAAACCCTAACCCCTAAACCCTAAACCCTAAACCCCTAAACTCCTAAACTCCTATGCCCTGAAAACTTGGGGTTCGGGCCTTCGGGCTTCAGGTCTCTGGGAGGTTTCGTGCTGCTTCTCGAAAGGGAAGCTTTTGGAGAAACGGAGCCCGAGGCCTTCCCAGAGACTCCAATCTCCCTAAATTAAGGAACATCCCAACATCCCTTAAATCATATTAATGTCGGAACCTGATTAAGAAACCCTGGGCTTATAACCCCAAAATAGTAGGATTCATATAAGGAACCCTAATAAAGGCCCAAGGTTTCTTAATCAGGTTCCTACATTAGGATCCTACTATAATTTAAGGTATATCCCTTAATTAAGGGATATTGGAGTCTCTGGGTTTGCAAGGGAATGTACCGACATCCCACTGTGGCCCGGGTTCGAAGCCCTAAACACCTAAACCTTGGCGCTCTTCTGGTTGACTCTTAGGCCTTTACCTACCTTTGGATAGCAGGGCATGGAAGAATGGTAGTAATAGTAGTTAGAATTGTACCCCATTCCTCCATTCCCTACGAACCAAATGTAAGTTTAACGTTTTGGGTTTCTATATGAAGTATAATAAGGAGGCTAAAAGTTTAGCTTGTTGGAGGGCTTCAGGAGTCGGCCAAGAAACCCTATCTCTAGACCCTACAAGAACTCAGACAAACCCGAACATAGACCGATTCTGTCTCATGCAGAGAGAGAGAGTGAGAAGGGCACTTTGCCGTGTCACCGCTGCCTGCAAGCATCCAGTATAAGAAGGACTTCTTAACCGCATTACCAGCATAAAGACTGGCCCGAGTCCAGGCGGGGCAGTAGGTACGTCACTAGCTCCCGCCCCGTGCTCCAAACTACCCCAACCCGAAACCATAAACCTTCGACCCTAAACCATAAACCCTGAATCCATATCGAACCCTTATAAATCCTACTAGACTCCTGAAAAAGCCCTTATGAAGCCCTCCAAACACCCTAATCCCTTTGTCCCAGGTGGGTATTCTTATGGGAGCAGATCGAAGGCTGAACAATGCTGCGATGATGCGCCAGGTGGCTGCGCGTGCTGTTGGTGAGGGTGTAAGGGTTTTGGCCGGTATAGGGTTTAGGGTGCAAGGGTTTAGGTTTTAGCCTGGGCAGTTGGGGGTTTAGGGCTTGACGGAGTTATGGATGCGTGTTTGATAGGGGCAGAAGGGTGAGAGTGCAAGATATGCATTTGCTGGGTTTTGGCTGTTTCGGGATGTATGCCCTAAGCTCCGCACCCTGCTCGGCTGCATTGTTAAGAAACTCATCTGGTTAAATTTAATTGTTAAAGCAAATTACCATGAGATGAGCTCTTGGTAACTATCGTGCGCTTGCTGTCATGGCAACTTAATCTAGGTTCCATTAGATGACCTCAGCCCAGCCCAAGCCCCAAGTCGTAAACCTGTCGAGGAGCTCAACAAAAAGCTTGCCGAGGGCTCCTGCACCTTAACCATCAGTGAGCCTATGTGCATTGGCCTTAGAGACATACAGCAAGGGTTCGGGGTTGTTCTTGGTACTACTGGTGTATGACTTGCGGTGTATGACTTGCGTATGTGATGTGTAATAGGTATACAGAAAACGTATTTGCATGTCTATATTGTTTGAGTTTAGGGTTAAGAGTTAAGAGCCTTCAATCCCCAACTTCTTTTCGGGTTCCTTATATGGTTCCTACTATTTGGGGGTTATGGGCCCAGGGATTCTTAATCAGGTTCCTACATGTGGCAGGCCAGCGGCCGGTACGACGACTCAGCGGCCAACGCCACGCGGAACTTGCCACCTCTGATTCGCGTGGCCCAGCTTCAAGTTTAGGGTGCCAAGGTTTACGGTTTAGTGCCCAAACAGTAGGCTGCTTTCAGGGTCTATATACCGTGCTTTGAATGGCTCTTGCTACCCAAACCTCTATGGGAGTTTCCCAAAATAGGGGACCCTAATATCGTACCCTAAATAGTAGGATCCTCATCATAAGGACCCCAAAACAAGGTTCCCCCCGCTAATTTTCGGAAACCCTAACCCTTAGAGTAGCCCTTTATAAAGGAACCCTAACCAGTACCCTTTTCCTACCCCTTTAAAGGAACCCTAGGGTTTCCCCTAATTTTCGGAAACTCGCCTAGTAACTCTTTGTATTGGGGATCTTGGACCTTAGGGGTTTAGGATTTAGGGTTTAGGGTTTAGGATTTAGGGTTTAGGGTTTAGGATTTAGGGTTTAGGGTTTAGGGTTTAAGGTTTAGGGTTGCCCCATGGGGATAGGTTCCCTAAAAGCCTGGAGTTGTTAACTAGTTTTGTCTCCAGGCCCCATATGGGTGGTTGTCAAAATTAGGGTCTCCTTTTTGGGTCCTTAATATAGTACGGCACCTATTATTTAGGGTACCCAAAAAGGGACCATAATTTTGACAACTACCCATATGTAGGCCAGTGCATAGTCCCTGAAGCCTGTATGTTAGTGTGCAACGTTTGTGAAGCACCCTGGTCCAAGCAAGGAGAAGAAGTCCCTCTTCTTTAGTTTTCGTAGAGCATATTTGCAGGGTAAATACGACTTGATCACCGAGGGAGTGTATTGCAGATGTTTTACTATGGTTCTGAGGGCGCTTCCAGATCCTATCTCCCGCCGTAGCAAAGACTGTGGCCAGATAATCTCGAATCCGCGAATTCTTCAGCGAAGTATCTTTATATAGGTGCTGCATCTAGCCCTGTCGTAGTCGCTTAGGGAAGGCAGGGGCCCGTCCTCATATATGTAAGAGATGTAAGCCCAAAGCCCTGTACTAATTAACTCGCATATGTGCATTCGACAATACGGGCACCGAGTGCATGTATGATTTTGTAGCTGTACACTTGCGGTCATATATATATATACAGATATATACCTGCACATTTTCAAATATATATATATATAGATATATACACACACACCTCTGTTACATGTATGCATACTTGCAGAAACGCATGGAAACGCAGCCACTGCGAGGTCGTTGGGGCCAACTGAGCGGGCAAACACAAGAAAGTTGCTCGCGACAGGTTTTTCTCCCCGACGCGAGAGGCTTCCGTGGCTCTTGGGCTAAGGGCTATCGGCTCAAGGGTATGGGGCTGCTTAGGATCTAGACTTAAAGTCTCATTGTTGCTGTTGTTCTTTATAGCGGTTGATTTGCATCTGCAGCTTTACTTCAGTTTGTCTGCACAATTGCAGTGCTTACTGTTAGTTCTATGTACCGTGCGGATTCGCAACCACCAACTGGTAAACTTAACAACACAGAGTGGGGCGATGTTTGAGCCGAAAAGTCTAAGGACCCAGTGCTTCGAGTCTGGTTGTTCAAACACCATGTGGGTAGATCTCTAAACCAGGGTTCACGTTTTGGTCGGGGATTCCCCATTATGATTTCCTGATATGAGTCCTAAAAAATCTTATTTGGGGGTCCAGGACAATCAGACATAAGCCCCTCAACTCTGACCCCCCCAGGCCCAGGTATCGGACCCTCTGATCCTTTAGCCACGGGCGCCTCTGCCTTGGTGCCAGAGGGCCTAGGCAAGTACTCACAGCAAGAATCGGCCCAAATGCACGGTCACGGCACGACGCTGCAGAGAAGATCAGACCAGCATCAAAGTGAACTAGCTCAGGAGCAGTTCTACAATATAGCGCCCATACTAGTTAGAATAAGGTTTTGGGGTGTAACGGCATAATGAAAGTTCATGATCAGGAACTTTTAGGAATTGAACCCCCGGGGCTCCGTGACAGAAATGAGTTTTGCGTGCTCTTCTTGCTCGTGCTTGGAACCCCTCACAGGTTATACATGTAAGTAATCACTTTTCTATGTTATCGTCGAATCGAATTAAATGATATTGCATATTTTTACAGGTCGTGAAGAGAATCCTCTAGAAAAAGAGCTCCAGACTTCTCTAACAGTTTCATGTCACTCTTCGGAGGCCTTGGTAGGAGTTGTGTATCTCCCAGCTTTGTCTGATGCCGCCTACTTCATAGGGACGCTTAGGGGGGTAAGGGGGAGGGGGGTAGGGGACTATACTTCCTGAAATAGGCCTTATCAAGTCCGTTATGGCCTCCTACCCCCCCTCCCCCCTAGCCCGCGAAGCGTCCCTATGACTACTGGCATCTTGGACTTGAAGGTTTAGGGTTTAGGAATTTAGGGTTTAGGATTTAGAGGGTTTAGGGCTTAGGGTTTGAGGGTTGTGCATTTGAAAGGCTTGAGACTATCATTGGGGTATTGGGGATTGCAGGTTGAACTGGACATAGCGCTTGTGTAGGCGTGGACGGCACAGTCAGGCGCACGCTGTCGATACCTTTAGCCCTCGAGCCCTAAGCCCTAAAGCCCCAAAACCCTTGCCTAGGCGGCACTTTGGAAACTTTATGAATCCCCTGCCCCTAAGCCTAAACCCTAAACCCTCTTCATATTTTTTGGTGGCCCGGAAACCCAAACCCAAACCCCTTTGTCCTCAAGAGGAAGGCCCGGCTTGGTCGTCTTTCAACTGCAGGGCCCTGCCGTGTCCTGGGTATGGCCGCAAACTGCCTGTTTTTCCGCGCTGGCACATCATACATTTAGGTATGTGGCCGGTGCATTTCACCGAGACGGTCCAATTTGTGCCCCTCTACCTTAGCGACTTTCATCGCGAAGTTGGACCCTCGAGGTTTCATACTACAGGCAAGACACCCTAAGGGTTCAACTACCTAAACACTCATATGGAACATGGTTTTAAGTAGCGGATGGGGCCGAGGGTGCTATCCCAAACCCGAGTACCCAAAATGTTTAGGTACCTTGGACCCTTAGGGGTCACACCCGCGATCCTCAAGTGGTTTGAGCGCCCCTGACGGTGTGCTTGCTCCAGGGGTGCCATGAACCTTTTCCACACTTAAAGGCTCGCTTCCACAGCCAACCTTATTTTCGAAAACTCTACGGAAACGTTACCCAAAAGCTCAGACAAGAAAGCCGTCCACACGATTATACCAGAACGCATGTCTGGCATCATTACTGGTTTCTGTAAAATGCTCGCATAGAGTCCCTCAACGTTGCCTTAAAGCCCAGTCCATTTTGAAGCTTATCTATTTGTCTATCTAACTATCTGTTTACCGATTATCCACATACCGACCTATCTACCTATCGACCTAGTCCGAGTTTGTGAAAACAGGGGGAAAATTTTCAGATTTCTACCTAGCTGCCTATCTCCCGACCTAACTATTTAATTATCTATCTATCCATCTATCTACATCGTTTGTTTCGTTTATTTGTTTTATCTAGTATCTAGCTAGCTAGCTGTTGAGCAAGCGAGCTAGCAATCCATTCTCTATTATCTGTGTGTATATATATATACACACACAATACACTTAACTACTATATGAGCCCCTTAGTATTCATGACCTAGCAACCTATCTGTGAGCTACCAAGATCTTGGCCGTGGGACGGCACCATTTTTCTCGTAGCCCGAAAACGCCTGTGTGCCACCGCTATGGATTTATCTAATAGCCCATCTACGGCATTCACAGCAAAGAACAATTTTAAGGAAACTACGACTATGGCCGGTTAAGGTTGGGAAGGGAAGCTCTGGTCGTTCTTATGTACAAACTCTGCTGGTTTCTCCTAGCAAGCCCTGATAAACCTGGGCTCGACGGAGGAACTCAGCGCAGGAAGAACAAGTTGAATCTTTGTGCTTTTAGAGACAGGGTTTAGAGGGCAGGGTTCAGAGTTTAGGGGCTTGCCGTTGTGGCTTTCTAGGGCTTATTCATACAGGGCTTCGGGTTTTAGCGGCCGCGGTTTGGGAAGGGCATAATGATGTGTAGGATTTAATCTAAGACATGTATAGAACTTTGTGGGGGTCTAGGCTTCGTGTCCAGGGCATAGCTTTGCGGCTGGTTTCGGATTGCCAGGGTCTCGCTTGCTTATCAACGAGACAAGTTTCTTTGTCATAGTTGGGTAACATTTTACATTATTTTTTGGGTACTTAAACCCAATAAGGAATCAAAAAGTACAATTTTTAATCCTATCCCAACCATGAACTAGGTGTTACGCAGGGTTTAGGGTTTGCTTTGGCCTGCTTTAGAGGGCTTCTAGGGCCAAGTGTTGGTCGCAATGTAAGACGGCAGGTGGTCGAAGTTCATTATGATTAGGCTCTGAGATTTTCGGTTTAGGCCAAAAGATTTTTCGAAGGTAGTAGGAGCTTCCAGAAGGGTTTCTTTAAGGCTTTAAGGGCTCCTTTAAGGGTTCTGTTAAGGCTTCCCTTAGCTTAGGGGGGGGGCTTCCATAAGGCTTCTTTTCAGTGATTTCAAGCTCAGTCTTTGGGGCTGCGAGGGTGCCTACTACGGTCGAGCATGGTTAGACTGTCGAAGCCCAAAACCCAAAACCCTAAGCCCCCAAGACCCCTAAACCCCAAACCCTAAACCCTAAAGCTCTTTTGGCTCTAGTTTTTTGCGTCCTTCGACAAACTCGGCAGAGGAGAAGTGCCAAACATGGCACATGCAGGAGGACTCCCCAGTTTTGAATATCCTAGCGCCCCAAAAAACGCGTCAGAGCAAGCTTCAAAGCCCCAAAGCATAAATCCCACACCCAAGACCTCAAATAATCAACTCGCCGAGACCTAAACTCCAAGGACAAAAGGAGGGACCCAAAATAAGGACCCCTAGGTATAGAACCTTAATCTCGCTATTATATACCCATTATATTGCCCATTATAGTGTAGGGGTCCCCATTAAGGGTCCGTCCTTTTGCCTTTTGATAAACCTTAACCGCAAGCATCCCGAGGCCTAAACAAGGCCTTGCACCCTCCTGAAACCTGAAGCCTAAAGCCCCAAAGAGTCAAAATTGATAGCACACGATCCCTAAACCCCGAACGCGGCACCCTGAACCAAAACTAGGTGTGAAGTATTTAATAAAGACTCTGATGAGGGTTTAGTGACGAAGAACTCGCGGACAGGAAGATGAAGCTCATTCACATATTCCGTGTTGGGAGCAGGAATTTCCAAGACAGCAATGCCGCCGCGTTTCGAGGTTTACGGATTGAATAGGGGTTTAGGGCCTCATTGTTTAGGGTTTGGGGGTTTTACATGCATTGACATGACTGGACAAAGTTTCGGGGTTTCTGCATGGTGTGCAAACAGGCGGAGAGGTCTGGCAGATTTTTCAGGGCTAAAGCATCTTACATGGAGCATCTCCACAGGGAGTCTCAGACCGCCGCTCCTCTTGCGGCTCATCCTTGCTGCCGTGTCGAGGCTTTCTTGTTCAGGTTCCTGGTAGACCATAAGTATGTACTGTAGAACCCGCCATATTTACATGAGTTGCCTTGGGGTTGCTTGCAATTGCAATGCAAACCCTGATACCTTGTTCTAGTTATCCCTAAACTCGAACCCTAACGCCCTAAGCCCCTAAGCTAGTGGCCTAAATTTTTACCAGTACTATTTTGGGTTTTCCCGATTATAATATAATGGGCCCAAAAGCCTCATTCGGATTATTAAGCCCCTACATGAATGCCCAAAGCCCCTGCGCCCCTAAGCCCGTGTAGTCTTCCTGACATCTCCATGCTTGACGGATAGGTAAGCTCATGGTAGCAACCACGAGATCTTCAGCTGCGAGGTCCTAAACCTTAGGGGTTTAGGGTTATTAGGGTTTCGGGCTTTAGGGTTTCGGGCTTCGAGGTCGAGGGTTTTTTTGCGGCTTAGGGGTCTATAGGGTTTAGGATGCTTTCGGGGTTGGGGGTTGGGGGGTAAGGTCTGGGCTTAGGGCTAAAATCTAAGCCATTAAGTTCACAAAGCCTAAGCCCTGCAGCCTACAGTTCCGGTACTTGGAGGGGCGGGGGACTTGGTAAGTAGCTTATAAGTAGAGTTAGATTTACCCTACATGGAGTTACCCCAATTATAACCCTACTTATAAGCGACTTACTAAGTCCCCTGCCCCTCCAAGTAAGAAGTCAAACGCAGTCAATAAAGTATAGGAAATATAGGGGACCTTGATGAATCAGGCTACGGTTTTAGGGTTAGTATGCTATAGCCTTATGCTAAGGGTCCAAGTACATAATAATCATATACTCTCCTAAATATTGAGCTACATAACTACTATCCTAAACCCAAGTACCTAATTATTGGGTCCTTTGGACCCTTAGGGTTAGTCATAGGGAACCCTACACTACAGTTGCACTATGTCTAATTATGAAGGCCCCCATTGGGCGATTGATCCTATAGGTTAGCGACTGTGTCAGAGTCCCATATTGTAAGTAACAGTGGCATTCAGGAACTTAAGGGATACACTCTACATCATAGTAAGAGTTTGTCTGTATCTTACAGTCTAATCCTCAATTGAGGGGCTTTTCGTTGGTTTAGTATTCAACTCTGGATTTTTCTACAACCCCAAACCCCAAACCACCACCTTAAACCCTGCACCCTGAAACCTGAAAGCCCTAAACCCGCCAAACCCTAAACCCCTACACCCCTGAACCTTAAGCCCTCAACCCTAAAACCCATCAACCCTAAACCCCTAAACCCTAACGCCCTAAGGCCCTAACGCCCCTGAGCCCCTTAGCTCCTGTAGTCTTCCCGACATCTCCAGGCTTGACCGATAGGTAACCATTATGGGTTCCCTCAAAGGGGTCCATAAGGGTACTGTAAAGGGCCCCATATGACTGGTTGCCAAAATGAGGGTCCCGTTGTGGGTCCCTGGTATAACACGGCACCTTAATGTTTAGGGTACCCAAAAAGGGACCACAATTTTGACAACCACCCAGATGGGTACACTAAAAAGGAATCTTTTCAACACCCTATAGACCCTCCTATAGACCCCTTTAAAGGATCCTCTAAACCCCTAAACCCTATAGATCCCTTTAAAGGATCCCCTACACCCCTCCTTTAAAGGACCCTTAACCCGGAAGCTCATGCCAGGAAAGACTGTTGCGATGATCCCAGTCGGGAGATCCTACAGCTTCTGGGCTCTTTAGTGGGGTACCGTTTAGGGTTTAAGGTTTCGGAGTTTAGGGGTTTAGGGGTTTGGGGGTTTGGGGGTTTAGGGTTTAGGGTTTGGGGGTTTTGAGGGTTTTGGGGCTTAGGGGTTCAGGGGTTCTTTAGTCTTAGATGGTGAATTGAGTTTTAGGGATTGGGGGTTTTGGGGTTTTGGGGTTTAGGGATACCGGTTTGCTTTTTGAATTTTGGGTGCTCCGATTCTGAATATACCTAACTTCTTATCTGGCATGCGCCGTGATATACAGTTTTTGCTTTTCGGTTTTGGTGAACCCTATTGTAATATACCCAGCCCAAGGAGCATATGCTGCTTTGCCAGTGGGTTACTCCAAAACCCCACTGAATTCTAAACCCTACTGAACGGAAATAAGGCTACCAAAAAGCCAGAACAAACCCTAAACCCCTAAACCCTATACCCCTAAACAGAACAAAGACCGCTACCCGTCACAGCCTAGGCTTTGTTTCGACTCCATTTACACTTGGAAGGACAGGCCCCGGTCACGCAGTCTTGAATCAAGGGGTAATCGATCCAAAGGTTTAGAGTTTAGGGATTAGGGTTTAGGGTTTAAAGGGTTTCGGGTTTAGGGTTTAGGGAGGTCCAGAGTTTAGCTCTAAGTCCAGAGCCTTGCTACCTGCAGCATCCGTCGTGACCTTTTCTGCTTCGGTTGCTCCCCAAACAGCGCAATTTCTCATGTACAAGATATTGCTTGGGGTTTAGGAGTTTAGGGTTTAGGGTAATACCTTGCATCATACTACGGATTTTAAGGTCTCTTGGGTTTCTCATCAGCATACCCCTGAGTATGCAAACCATACACCCACACTCCCAACACCCTAAACCCGAAAACCGCGGATGCCTATCAGAAAAAAACGTTACCCTCTAAATCCCAACAAGTACCCTTAAGACAATTTTGGAAATCGCCATAATATAACTTCCTGGTTCTAAAATTGGAAACGCGACCTTTGCAGCCCAAAAAACAAAACCAGAAGCAGCTGGAAAACTCTAGACCCTGAACACACTCCCGAAAGCCTGTGGAGTGCCCTGAACCCTCAAGACGAAAGCCAAAACTCCAACGCCTCAAAAGAACCTTATCGTTCCCTTATCGTAGAACCTTGCGGAAACCCTTACAGAGTTATCAGAGCCCTTTGAGAAGCCTTGTCCTGCCCTTATAAGACCCTAAACCCTAGTTATACCCTAGACCCTCAATCCTAAGCCTCAAGAACCCTAAACCCCCTAACTCTAAACCCTCAAGCCTAAACCCTAAACCCCACCTTTGCAAGTCCGAAGGAGTGCTGCGGCAGCGGTTACGCGCGGCTGTTTCCCACCGCCGAACCTGTAGCCGTGGACTGGGAGGTCGGGTTCTGCGTGGTTTGGGATTGGGGTTTAGGGATTTGGTAGAGTTTTGGGACAAGGGCCGATGTTGGCTTGGGGTTTTGAGATGAATAAATTAGGGTTTTAATGTTCCGGGATTAGGGTTCGGGGGTCACTGTAGGATTTTATCAGATTGTGCATGGCTTTGAAGGGTTTATTGCAAAGTGTGTGCATACGTCTTTCGGGATGTTCTGAGCCGAGTGGAGGGATTTTTTCAGATCCCTTGGAAACTCTTTGGAGAGTTTGTTTCTTAGGCTAGGGTTCATTATGGAGACAAGTAATGCATGCAAAGATTTGAAGGCATTAGGCTGCACATTTTCCTTCCAGGACATGTCGTCCTCCTTACGCAAAAAAAGTTGGCGCATAGCATAGGGCGTGGGATTAAGACCTAATCGAGAAATTTTGGGATGTAAGATTCCTGGTTTAACCAGAAACTGCATTGAGCACCACTTCCTGCATTCTGACACTGAGTGGGCCTGGAGCAGTAAGCCTGTGTAACGTCAAAGCCACAACAGGCTTGAAAGCTGGATAGACCCTATAATATAGGGGCCCATTATATTGTAAATATACTAAAGAACCCCCAAAACGATATAGGCAGTTATCTATACGGCCTCTATAGTAAGTTTCTTAACCCTCATCATTTACTCAAGCGCCCAACCCCCAAACATAAGCCCTGCAAGATCCACAACCCAACTCATATGGGAGCTTCCGAAAAATAGGGGTACCTTAGTTTGGGTCCTTATAATGTTTGGTACTATATTAGTGTCCCCTATTTTCGGAAACTCCCATATTCAAAGCCCGAACTAATTTACCGCGAGTCTGCTAGCTTCTATGTGAACTCCGTTTTGCAGGGCCAGTGGGCAGTAGCCTGCCATCGTCTGGGATTGTACCTTTAGCTCCGGCAGATCAGAGGCTGCCTACCAGCGACGCAGCTGTGATAGCGAGGCCGTGTGATGGTTTGAATGTAAGATTTGGGGGCCGAACTCTCGGAGCCAAATGATCCGTAGTGGCCCAAATGGACCCAATGACTTCATAACGACTTACAAACGAAGCTGCAGTTGCTAATTAGTTACTGTCCTGAATCTCCAAGGGGCGTCAACCCTAATTTCCTCAATTCCAAACCCCATGACGTTCTTTGCCCCATTCCCTGCATTGTCTAACCCCCAAACCCCTCAACCCTGAACCCCTAAACCCTAAACCCTAAAAGAACCCCTAAACCCTAAACCCAAAAATTACCCTACAGACCCCTTTAAAAGAACCCCTAAACCCTAAACCCAAAAAATACCCTACAGATCCCTGAACCCTTAAAGCCTCAACCCGAAGCTCAATCTGAGCTCTCCGAAACCTCTGAGCCTAACTTCACCCCAAATTGTTGGGGTTTAGGGTTTTGGGGGCTTAGGGGTTTAGGGTTTAGGGGTTTAGGGGTTTAGGGTTTAGGGGTTTAGGGGTTTCAGGGTTTAGGGTTTAGGGTTTAGGGGTTTAGGGGTTAGGGGTTTAAGGGTTTAGGGGTTTAGGGCTGCCCCAAACGCTAAGCCCCAAATCCTCAACGCCAAACCCCCAAATCCCGAAATGGCTTCTGTGGGGCCAGGCATGACGGTTGACCTCGGAGAACACGGGTTTAAAAGAAGTTCAATCCCTTGTACCGCCCGCGAGGCCAGACTTGCTACAGGGCGTTTGGAAGGCCAAGCTTGCCAAAGTCATTCGGGAAGGAAGTTGCATCCCATCCTACCTGTGCAGTTGGGCACCTTAGAAATCAGGTCAGCTGGGAGCGCAGGCTCTGAAAAGGGCGATGTCCTACAAGTATACACAGCCCTGTCTCCCATTTGACGCAGGCAGCCGGTGACTCTGAGACCAAGCAGCCCACCAAGATGTCTGGTAGCTCCAGAACAGCTGGCATCACTAATTTCGTGGACACCAGCTCAGCCAACATCATGAGAGGCTGCTGGTGTCGAGGTTCGCAATCTTCCTGACCCTCCTGGACTGCCCTGGTGGGGAGATGGCCGCTCAGGAGATATTGGTGAATACCATTCTCCCACAGGTCCTCCTGGAGCACCCTACCCGCTCCATTCGCGAAAGCGTGCCGCTGGAGTACTCCAGGTATCCGCATCCGGAAAACTTGGCTATTATCTACTGTTGTCCCTAACCCCTAAACCTCACTGTAAACCCGCAGGCCTAAACCCTATATACTATACTGATGCATGTTGCCATTGAAACGTTTGAAGACGAAAAGGACACGCTGCTTTCTAAAGTCTTCTCACCGGTCAGGCTGAGCCTGACACTGTACGTTACGCGTATTGTGAAAAAGAAACCTAAACCCCACCCTAAACCCCAAACCCTGTCACCCATAATCCTAGACGCTCTAACCCCAATCCCTACAGACACTCTAGCCGCCTAGCCCTAGACGCTGCGGCTTAGGGTTTCGGGCTTCGGGCTCTTAAACCGTAAACCCTGAACCCCTAAACCCTAAACCCCTAAACCCTAAACCCTATAAAACCCCAAACCCTACACGCTAAAGCCCCTAAACCTCTAAACCTACCTCTCTCTCTCTCCCTCTCTCTCTTTCTCTCTCTCTCTCTCTCTCTCTCTCTCTCTGCTAGGGAAGCGATCCCTGCCTTCACCCGGCCTTTTCCGAGACGCAGCTGGCTTGGGAGGCCACCCGGGTTGTCTTCATTGTTGGGGTATTTAAAGGTACTATAGTCTCCCTAGGAACTTATTAATTGTACTATGGTTGTAAGGGGGTATAGTAAAGGGTTCCTTCATTTTGAGGATTTAACGGTAAAGGGTTTCGAGTTTAGGGTTTAGGGATTTGGGCTTCGGGCTTAGAGTTTCAGGTTTAGGTTAGGGGTTAGGGTTTTGGGCATCGTGTCATGCCATAGGGCTCGGAGTAATGAGTCAAAGTATCCCAGAAATATGGTGTACCATATCCCCAACCGCTATTCCAATTAAGGATAGCCGAAGCGTGCAACTTTGGCTTAGGATTTAGGGTTCGGGGTGTCGGGTATATTTTTGTGTTTAGGGCTTGAGGGCTGTAGGATGTTATATGCTTTGGGAATTACCTAGGGGTCAGAATTTGGAGTGTCAGGCTGAATGTGTAGAGATGACCAGAACCCCCAAGCACTTACCGATGCAAAGAAGTATTAAACAAAGAAAACTCCATAGACCAGGACCTTCCAAGGGCCCTTTAAGAGAGCCCTGATGGCCCTTAATAGTGGGTATTTGGGGTGTGTGTATATATAAATATATTCATATATATATATATATATATAAATTACAGGGTAGTCGAGGGGTCTAGGGAGATGTACGCTTTTCAGGGTCCACGTAGGGTTTGGGTTGAAGGCTGCAGATCCTGCAGATTTGGACGTGGAGGTCACGATTGCGGAGTTTGTGGGTACCCTAAAAATCCCAAAACATTCCGAAACCATCTAAGCTGTATGATGGGCAGAAGTGTTTGGAGGGCTTGTAGTGGGGCTTTCGCTGAGGTTTTGGGTGGTTCGGGGTTGGGGCTTTAGGGGTTTAGGGTTTACACCCCATGTAGGAACGTCAAGAGAAAATAGTGGTCCATTTATTCCGGTCCTGACCAGAAGAGCACGGTTCATAGGTATGGGATGTATACAGGGCTTATAGGGTAGGGTGGATTTCGGGTATAGGGTCAGTCTCCGAATTTGCCTACACCCTGGTTCCTTGTGGTGCCGAACTCGGAAGCCGAATCTCTGCTGTGCAGAAACCCTAAACGCTAAACCCTAAACCCTGAACCCTAAACCCTACTCCATTGCTGGGAAAGAGCCTGAGCCCTGACCCGCAAACGCCAACCCTCAGCCCTAAGCCCAAGTCTGGCCGTAAGTCTGACCCCTAACCCTAAGGCTCCATGTACCCTTGTAGTATATACATTAAAGTAGGAGCCTGTTTTAAGGCCTAAGTAGTATATACTATATGGATCTATATGGGTACGTCTTTCTAAGAGACTGAGCCCGACATGCGAAAAACCGGGGGCTTCAGGCGAAGATGGTGAACTCAACGCAACTCATCACCGAGGAGGCTCGATGCGGGGGGAGAGGGGTGGAGGGCGTGTGCAATAAGGCTGCTATGATATAGTATAGGGGTCGCAATTATTAGAATAGGGTTTGGGGGTAGATTATACGAAAGTTATAGCAAGGCTGCTATCAAGCTTTCATATACCTAGACCCTCCCCCAACTACCCTTTAGTACAGCCCAAATACTTACTAGTGAGGGCCATAAGGACTCTATCAGAGGGCCCTTTGGGGGGTCCTGGTACAAGGATCCTACATTTCTTCGGGGGTTTAGAGTTTTGGGCCTTTTTCTTGTGGGTCTCATGGGGTCTAAGTCTACGGCTTGAGTAGGTATGTAGGTTGGGCTTTCAGGTCCATTTAGGGCGTTTTCGTCTTGCGGTTTTGCATTTCGGCTTTCGCGATATTGTCATGCGCGTCCTCGAGATCAACTAGCTCTAGACCTCAACCCCTGAACCCTAAACCCCTCAACCCTGCACCCCTGTAGACCCTAAACGCTTGGCCCTCAACCCTAAACCCTCGAGGGGTTCTTCAAAGCCACATAGAAGGCAAACGTGGTCATAAAGGGACTGGGGTCGTTATAGGGGGAAAGGCAGCGTAGGTCAAAGTGCTTGAAACAGAAAGGGTCTGTATCGAGGTATTGTGTGCCCCCCCAACTCTGGTGCTGCCTCATGTAGGCAAGGCTTCGCTTTTGCCTGGAGCGTCGTCGCAGCTGACAAAGTAAACGACCAGGGCAGTTGAACCGCGAGAATTCTCCTTACGAATTCTCCGGAGTATCGACCCGTCCAAGTGGCAGTAGCTCTGATGAGGACCTTGAACAGTCCTGGACTGTCGGAGTCGCCGCCAGGCCGGCCGTTAACCATCCTCGCCGTGAGCAGAGTGCCGCCAAAAAACAGCTGTGCTCTGTCTTGGTTCCGGGTCACTTCATGTCTGCCTGTCTGCCCCCCGTGCAGTCATACGCCCTGCCTTCCTTCACAGGCACTGTCCTCCTCTCTGGGGTCGCCTACTTGGAGGCCCTTTTGACTTAGTAAGTAGGGTTAGTAAGGTGGGTTATGGGGGATTATAATATGGTTTCTAGGGGATACTAAGTAGACTTACTAAGTCAAAAGGGCCTCCAAGTNCTTGGAGGCCCTTTTGACTTAGTAAGTAGGGTTAGTAAGGTGGGTTATGGGGGATTATAATATGGTTTCTAGGGGATACTAAGTAGACTTACTAAGTCAAAAGGGCCTCCAAGTACCTCCTTGCTTTGGGTTGCTTAGGGCATCTTCGTGTATCCAGACTTCACCCTCCCGGCCCCCTCTGGCCGAACCCGTAATGTAGGGGCCCAAATAATTACCAATACTATTGTGGGGCTTCATTATAATTATTAAGTTATAGTATAATGGGCCCCAAAACCCTATTCTAATTGTTGTGGCTATATTAATGTGCTGAAAGTGCCTTTCCTTTGGAGCTTCGGTCCAGTGAACCTGGCCTGTGCTCCCACCCCGAGCCTGATCTCCAGCCATCCCTGCGCACCAGACTCCCTCTTTGTGGTAGTGGTGGGTCAATTCCGATATGTTGGACCTGCTTCTGGGGCATTGAGAGCCAAGGTCTAGGACCTCAGGGTCGAGCCACGATATCATGCGGAATTTGGGTGTAGTTTGTTGCAGCACTGGTATGAAGATAACTCCCCACATGCCCTTCCCCAAAGCATGAGCCCTGAACAACCTAGAGTCAACACTGCATATTTCCATACACCCTCCAGACAACAACCAAGACTCACCTGAAACATCCCTAAACCCTAGGACGTAGCCCTAGACTCGAACCTCGAAGCCATTCTACAACATCGCGACCCCCAAACCGAAAGCCTTGAGCCCAAAACTCTAATGCCATTACCCTAAACCCGAAACCCTAAAGCCCTAAACCGAAAGCCTTGAGCCCAAAACCCTAAGCCGTTCGTTGCAAAATGCAGGTGTTGGGTCATCCTATGCGCTTGGCGCTGGTCGGGAGCCCGTGGGACAGAGCCGGGCGATCTAAACACCAAGCTTTTATAGGGGATACTCTTACATGGGAGTTTCCGAAAATATGGGACCCGAATATAGTACCTATAACTACTATCCTAAATCCGAGCACCTAGTTATTGGGTTACCTAGGTAGGGCTTTGGGACATTTTATATTTACTCTTATTGGGCTTGAGAGGATCTTACTTACTAATATTTTTCAAAAGCTTTTATAGGGGTTACCTGAGGGTCCAAGTACCTAATAATCATATACTCTCCTAAATATTGAGCTACATAACTACTATCCTAAACCCGAGTACCTGATTATTGGGTCCTTTGGACCCTTATATAGGGTTACTCTTACATCGATGGGGGCTGATGGTGGAGCACAAAGCTTTATGTTCAGGCGAAGTGTTCAAAACACATGCATCACTTCTCTCCTGATGAAATGGGCAGCACTCATTGGAAGGAAATTGTCCTCTGTTGAAAGGACAACAGTCAAAGACTGTTTGTTTCATAAGCGTAAGATGCGATTTGAGGAGGACACGATTGTCTTGGAGGCTCCTCTTGCTACTGTGATCCGGAGGATGATTTATCCCCACGTCTGAAAATGGACGAGCCGGGGGGTTCTCTGTCTGACATCTGTTCCTAGCATTGGGGCGGCATGCCTCGCTTCCCAAGCAACGACACTACTTGCACATGCAATGACCTATTTGTGGATCAGAGTCTGCTTGGTCAGCCTGCTATACACCCTAAGCCTCCTACTCCCGAAGTTATCAAAAAATCCTTTAAAGAGCTTTATGGTTTCCCCCAAACCAGCGAAATTATCACAGCCGAAACCAAAAAAAACCTTGTTGAGTGAGAAGTGGCGTAGCGTAGGAGCATTAGAAGCTAAGCGCATCATCTCTTGATATGTTTCACAAATGTCCATATGGGAGTTTCCGAAATTTAGGGGTACCTCATTTTGGGGTTAATAATAAGGATCCTACTATTTAGGGTAGCATATTAGGGTCCCCTATTTTCGGAAACTCCCATATGGCAGGAGACCCCAGTACCTTGCACAACTGTCTTAAACCCTCAGTGTTGGGCTCAGAGCAAACTAAAGGAGAAGCCAAAAAGTTGGAATACCATTATCCTCATACGCTTAAGGTAAAGTATAGGGAATCCTTGCACCAATCATCCTAAACCCATATTCCAACTTTCTTGGGTTCACCATAGCTTTCGAGTCTTTGGAGACCTGACAGTTTACAGTTAGCAACTGATCAAACCTTGACTTCAGACCCCTCCAGCTTTCTGCTTCTAATGGTCCATGGTATAACACCCCTAAGCCCTAAACCCAGAGCGTGTCTTGGTTTTTTTTTGCTGTCCACAGGGTTTAGGCCCAAAGGCCCGAGCCTTTGCACAGGGGCCTGAATGCTCTGGAATGTTATTCCTGTAGGGCTCCTTCATACCATACGGCCCCCAAGTCTTTTCGAATCGTGCGAATGTAAATCCCTCCACCAGCCCTAATATGCCCGAGTCCCTGCGCCCTACACCCTAAACAGCCTCTCGGAGCCGAGAGCCTGAAGCACCAATATCTCGAAGCCTGATTAGCTACTGGCTTTTGTTCCTTGGGCTGCTTGAACTTATCGTAGAATCCTGTATTGAGCTTTGCAAATTCCTCCCTCTCCCACATAAAACCGTATAAAGTCCTCATACTTCATCAAGCCTTGCAAAACCCGATATAAAACCCCACATGATAACCGAATCTCTCAAACCTTTTCAAAACGTCGCCCACACAAGACCCTGGCCCCAGACCCTAACACCTTAAACCCTAGGCCCTACCTAGAGAGCCCAATACCCCCTAATTAAGGAATATGGCTTAAATTGTATAGGGCGTCATATTATGATTTAAGCTATATTCCTTAATTAAGGGGTATTGGGCTCTCTGGGTATAGACCCTACGACCCAAAATTCTCTCAAAGTGCCGAGTTCAAACGCTCGGGCCCGGCGCTGGGCAGAGCTATCGACGAGCTCAGCAGCTTAACCGCAAAGCGAACGATACTGTCATAGAGGGGCTTTCGACTGATCTGGCTGTTTTTTTGCTTGCTTTGTTTGCTTATGACGTTGGTACTGGGAGTAGCAGTGTTTGAGCGATTGTGGATGTGGTCGGTGTGGACAGGTTGAGCGGCAGGGTTCAGCGATGCACTGGTTGTGGTTGGTTTAGATTTCAGGCGCTTAGTAAATAAAGGTTCTTGAGTGTCGGGTTTGGGGTTTAGAAGTGTTGGATTTACCGGTCTCGGGTTGGACGGTTTTGTGTTTTCTGGGTTCAGGGTTTGAATCATGGTTTCGCAGGAGCCCGCCTATGCTTGGAGGCTGGAATCTGTCAGGATGGGTGTACCATGTCTGGTCTATAAGTCTTCATGGCTGCGTGAGCATGTGCATCTATGCTTGTCTGCGGCTTTTGGAAGTTTCTGTGTGCTTATGCACCAGGCCACGTTTTGCAATCCTCCACAATCTATGCCCACATTTGGATCAATAATGTTTCCATATCGTTTGCACTGCCCAGGATAAAGCATGTTCACCTCAAGTTTGGTACTGCACCTTGACCAAGAGAAGCCAGATAACGTGTAAGCTTATTCTAAAGGAGTTCTTGTGGAAACTTACATAACGTTATAACGTTCATCGGAGAGTACCCCATTGCAACGTGATGCCACATGTTCCGAGACTTGGAAACAGCATCCGACGACAACACTCCCAAACTGAGCAGAAGGAGAAGATCTCTACAACCTGGGCAGTGTGACCCAGATGCTGCAAGCCGACCGCGCACTCTCGACAGCTTTATGGATTGACTGCACATGGTATCTTCAGCGAATGGGGGAGCTTTATTTTCGGTTCTGGGTTGCATGACCCCCAAAACAAGTCCCACAGAACCATCCTCAACCCTTAACATCATTCCCCACCCATATTCTCCACTGTAGTTCCTCTTCGTGGTTTCACCAATTTTCTGTAAGGATCCTACAAGGCAACCCAAAAGGGAGCTTCAATGGAGACAAAAGGTAAACCCCAAACGCCAAGCGCTCAACCACTAAACCCTGAACTCAACCCAAAGAGTCCGACTCCTTTTGTCATAGGGACCCTTAAGGGGGTAGGGGGGGGGGGGGAGGGGGCCTTAATGGCCAAGGGGGGAGGGGGGCTTAATGGCCATAATAAGGACGTAATAAAGCCTATTTGAGGAAGGATAGTCCCCTACCCCCCCCCCCCTTACCCCCCTTACAGGTCCCCCTTGTTTTTTTAATCCTTGTGGGCGCGGGCANACACGACGATATTCAGGGAATTTTATGTATATGAGGCTGTGGAGGTGGGGGGGGGGGGGGTTAGGGGGCCTTAAGGGCCAGGGGGGTAGGGGGCCTTAATGGCCATAATAAGGACGTAATAAGGCCTATTTGAGGAAGTATAGTCCCCTACCCCCCTCCCCCTTACCCCCCTTAAGGGTCCCTATGATTTTGTAACCCTTGAATGGCGCCGGACAGCAAGTCCGACTAATTCAACTATGGAATCCAGATTTATGAGCAATACTCTTTCTTGGGGCTCCTTATGATTATGATGATTGTTCATATTGTTAATATTTTGCAATGTGATACCCCCCAAACCCGAGTTTTAGGTAGTAAGGGCCCTATGCTACACTATGTCAGCTCCGCAACTTGGAACATGGAACCCGGATGATTCGTGCTGGAATTCTTGCGTGCAGATATGACTTTTTAGACGAAGTGCCTTTGAACAACTTATGGTGCATCCCCAGCTCTAAGACCCGGAACCACCACACCAGTACAGTCCAACGAAACACACACCGTTCTTTCCTTGCAGCCGTTGCACGCCTGATAGACGACACCTGCAGGGACGGTATTGTTGTGATACTAGCATGATGCCTTTGAAATTGGAGGCTAACCCAGAGGGTCCATATACACTACAACTATTGAATTAGGTCCCTTATGGTTTCGGGAGGCTGATTCCATCATAGGAGTATATATGGGAGTTTCCGAAAATAGGGGACCCTAATATTGTACCCTAAATAGTAGGATCCTTATGATAAGGACCCCCAAATAAGGTACCCCGAATTTTCGGAAACTCCCATATTAAATATGGACCCTCTTGATAACTACAAGCACAGGCAAGGATCCTCGAGGATGCACTGTTTTCTGAAACTCCCACATCTGCTGTATCATCTCAGGCCCTGAAATGTAGCACCTTGCTCCAGCGTGATTGATCCAGTTTCTGGCTCCTAGGTTGCTGTAGTAGGGTTTAGAGTTCGGGGCTATCGTTGTTTGAAGTAGGGTTTATATTACCGTTTTGGTGAGTGTAGATAGGCCTCCTTTTGAATATTGGTGAGAGTATATATTGGGTTTTATTATGGGGATACTAGTAATATAAACCATACTCTATTTGAGGATTAGGGCTTGGGGTTTAGAGGGTTTGAGGCAAAGCTTCCTTCAAGGGCACAAAAGGGATTGGGCTGCAAACCAATGCAACACCTGGGGGGTCCGGCATTCTAGGTTGTGCAGGCGTCTTCGGGACGAAAATAAAGCACCCAAAAAAGCCAACAATCGAAAGAGCCAACTAGTTGCAGTAATACCCAAAACCAAACATACTGCTGAACATATATTATGATGATGATTACCGTTACTATTAGTGATAGCGTGTGTGTTGGTGTGTTGGTGTCTTAGTTTTAGTGTTAGTGTAAGTATAAGTATTAGCGTTGGTATTGATATTAGTATTAGTAGACTGCCAGGCGGCTGTTGCCGTGGACATCGGAGCTTCGCCCCTTTTCTACATGTTTGAATTTTCTCGTGGTGGGCTTCTTAACTTAAACCCCTAAACTCTAATCCCCTAAACCCTAAACCCCCAAAGCCCTAAACCCTCAAAACTCTAAAACCCTAAACCCCGAACCCCAAACTAACTTGGACGTTCGGGGTCTCAAAGTGTCATATGGGAGAGAGGTCTACATCCGGTTTAGTTGCCGCAATAGGGATGTATAGCAAGCAGTGTGTGCTGTCTTTGCTTTGGCAGCTTGAAGTCCACAATATAGGGGCCTTAATAATTGGAACAGGGTTCCTTAAAGGGGTTCTTTAAAATAGGGATCCACAACAAGGTTTTAGGGTTTAGGGGCCTTAATAGTTCGAATAGGCTAGGCTTTTGGGGTTTCATGCGGACAGAAGTCTGGGTAGTTGGGGCCTTAACAATTAGAATAGGGTTTTGGGGTATATTATGCCGTATTCATAATCAGGAACCCCTAAAAATAGTATTGGTACTTATTTAGGCTCCCCTATTAACAAAATCAAGTTCTGCCATACTGAACCGTCTTGGTAGTGTGAAGCCGTTCATGGTTAAGGGTTTGGGGTAGCTGCAAAGCATGCATACTCATCCCTCAACCCTAAGCCCCAAACCCAAGCGGGAGTTTCCGAAAACAGTACCCTAAATAGTAGGATCCTTATTATAAGGACCCCAAAATCAGGTGCCCTAAAAATTTTCGGAAACCCCCAAATCCTAAACCCTGAATCACCCCAGATCGCCATTAGGTACCCCTCATTTTCGGAAACTCCCAAGTGACCCCTAAACCGCTGCATCCGGCGGAGTCGGCCCTTGAGACCACAATCATTTAGGGACCCCAAAAAGCACATAAGCACTTGGGGGGATATCCCTACCTTATTGGGCCTCTTTGTAAGGGGGGGTTTATATGGGATATCTTATTTTTTCCTTACGTGCTTTTTTGGGGCCCTAAATCAAGGCACTGAGACCTTGTACCCAGGCTTTGGGGTTTAGGGTTAGTCTTATTGGCTGTAAAGTCAACTTTTCAACTGTTGGGGTTCTTATTAGGTAGTCGATTCTGAAAGTTTCAACTTTTATTCCCTTGGGTGTTGGGCCAGTGGGTTATTAGGGTTTAGGGCTCAGGGAATTAGAGGTTTAGGGGTTTAGGGTTTCGGGCTTTGAGGTTTAGGTTTTTTTGGGCTTTCGGGTCTATAGGGTTTAAGATGCTTACGGGGTTTCAGCTCAGATTAAGCTCAGGATTTATAAGGTTCACAGAGGTTTGAGGCCTCAAGGTATCAAGTTTATGGCCTGGGATGTTCATTCAGAAGCCTCAACAACTGCGCAAGTTGTTACCCAGGCTTCCTTCTGATTGTTGTGTTGTAATGTGCCCCAAAGGCCTCTTCTAAAGTTCAGATCCCTAAGTTGTCCAAGCCCGACACTAAACTCCAATCTGCCGCTCTCCGCTGCCAGGGTCGGCGTCGTGTCGGTGCTTCTCTGCAAGCTCTGGGCAGCTTGGACATCTTTTCAGGAAGTCTTCGTAGCTAACCTTTAACCTTTTGGGGTTTATATAATCCTACCAATATAATCCTACCTCAAATGAAAATGTTAACCTTTTTTGGGCCAGGATGCTCAGCCCCTGAGAAGTAGTTCTTCAAGCTGGAACGGAACCCACATAGGATGCCTGCAAGGTCATTTGGGTTTGTTGATCCGGTCGTTTCGGGCTCAGCGCGCCGTCCCCGGGAAGGGAGTCTCTGAAAATATTTCGCGAGTCCCTCTCTCGATGTCCCCTTTTGTTTGAGTCTAGTCTCGAGCTTCCCCCAACAGCAGCAGCCTCCAGGTGACTCCCAGGGTCTGAAGTGTCCCTAAACCCTAAAATTTGCCCTCCAAAGGCCTTCAAACCCTGGGGCTCAAACAAGCCCAAAAGCCTTAATATATCATAAAATCCAAAAACAAATCAAAAATCTCTAAAACCTGCCCTTCAAAGGCCGTAGGGACAGGTCCTCTTTCTGGAAGCTGTCAGCCGAGGACGGAGCTCGGGTCGTGGCTGTCGAACCGGCGCCGCCCAACTTCAGATACCTGCTCTGGAACCTCAAGGAACCTCTTGTGAAGGGTTTAGGGTTTTGGAGGGGGGTTATAGGGTTGCTCTGGAACCTTACGGAACCTCTTCTTGGTAGTAGAGTAGGTAATCTTTTACCTTTTGGGGTACTATGGTCCCTATATAATCCCAGAACACTCCCGAGGGTTAGCCTTCGGGAGCCCTAAAGGTCCAGGTAGCAAACAATAGATACTTTGGCCTCAAAGTAATGCGTATATGGGTACATTGGGTCCAAAGTATATACATTGGATACATGGTCCCCTAGAGGGAACCTCTTTTGGATGTCGGGATGAGAGTTTCAGGGTCCAGTTTAGGGTTTACGGTTTCAGGGTTCAGGGGTTGTTTAGGGCTGAGAGACGAGCATTGGTTTTTAGACAGTTCATGTATTATCCATTGTGCTTTGTGCCGTTCGGGCACTTGGGTCAAACATCTTCATGCACTGTGGCGCAACAAAGGAAGCAGGAGATGTGGCGTTTGTTTGCGCGGTCATGAGGCAGAAGTGCAACTCGTAGAAGTCTGTATACAATCTGTCGCTAACTACTTAGAGGCCCAGGGGACTTAGTAAGTAGGGTTATAAGTACCCTAAGTGCAGGTACCCTAATTATAACCCTACTGATAACCTACTTACTAAGTCCCCTGGGCCTCTAAGCTACATCCCGTTTCCGACTTTCGACCCGCCTGGCTGTAAACCCAAAGCTCTCTGCCCTGAACCGTGAAACCCTCTAGATCCTTCATATTAACTCTTAAAGGAATCCTTAGAGGAACCCATAGAGGACTGTAGATCCTTCCGAGCAACCTTCTTAGGAATCCTCATAGGAACCCTTAGAGGAAACCCCCAAAAAGCTTATTAGCATTATAGTATACTGGGCCCCAGAACCCTATACGAATTCTTAAGGCTATATCAAACCCCTCGTGCTTTCCCCCTTGGAGCCCTAGGAATCCCCTTAGAGAAACCCCCAAAACCCCAAACTCCTCTAGATCTTTCATAGTAACACTTATAGGAATCCTTATGAGAGAAACCCTAAAAAACTCAAAATTGTCTAGGTATTTCATAGTAACACTTATAGGATTCCTTTTAGGAACCCTGAGAGAAACCCCAAAAACCCCAAACCCCTCGTGCTTTCTCCCTTGGAGCCTTGTGCCCCGCCCAGCTCAATGGTGTGACGGACTGCGCAGGGGGCCTGAGTCTTCCCGTTGGGATTGAATATCTAGAATAGGGTTCCTGTAAAGGGGTCCTATAAGGGCTACTACTGTATAAGGGCTATTATTTATAAGGATTTTCATATAGGAGCCTCAATAATTAGAATAGGGTTCCTTTGAAGGGTCCTATAAGGGCTACTATAAGGGCTATTTTTAGGATTTTAATGTAGGGGCCTTAACAATTCGAATAGGGTTCCTTTGAAGGGGTCTTACGGGCTGTTATAAGGATTCTAACACAGGGGCCTTAACAATTAGAATTGGGTTCCTTTAAAGGGGTCCTATAAGGGTTACTATGGGGGCTACCATAAGGGTACTATGCTATAGGGGCCTTAAAGATTAGAATTGGGTTTTGGGGTATTTTCTACCATAATAAATTATAAAAAGAACACCCCCGCAAATAGATTGGTAAATATATAGGCCCCTATATTGCCTGCATTGGTTTTTATGATGGGCTAAAGGGGCTTAATGTAGGGGCCTTAATAATTAGAGCAGGGTTTTGGGGGGTCCTTCTTATAGTTGTAGTATAATATACCCCCAAACCCTATTCGTTTTTATGATGGGCTCAGGGCGCTTATAGACAAAGAGGCCCGAAATCACAGATCCCAAAGGATTTTTCATTGAGAAATCATTTGCAGTAGTCGCAATGGTTCCTATAGAGCCAAACTCCTAGAATCTGAACCCGGAGGACCAGATGCAGTTCAATTCCCGCGCGCCTCGCGCCCTGCCCAGGGGCGGAACCCAGGATCGGCGACACGCACGGGAGGAAATCCCCGTGTGTGTGTCGAAGTCTGGGCGGTGGGGCCAGCTCAGGTGGGCTTTGAGCCGCAGCACCTGGTGCACCAACGCACGGTGGACTGCGTAGCACAACTCCCGCCGAACGTGCTCGAAAATATCCCGATGAACGTTGGCCATTCGAACTCGAAATCTACTTGGCGGACTTGAGCCTCGCCCAGGCCTATTATTTTCGCCATTGGGAGACTCGCTGGATCGACACATGCTTTGGGCACCCGTCGACCCTCACGAAGGACAAGCTTGTCAAGTCTGCTTGAAACTTCAGCATTGTCAGCTACTGCCACATGCAGCAAATCTGCGTCCTCAGAACCTTAGTAAGTCGGGTTCCTTAAAATGGGCTCCTTAAAGGGTTCCTTGAAAGGGAGCTAAAAGGGGTTCTATAGGGAGGGATTTTAGGGTTACTTGGAGGCCCAGGGGACTTAGAGAGGGGTTTAGGGTTTAGGGTTCCTTTAAGGGTTCTATAGGAGGGTTTAGGGTTTGGGGTTCCTTTAAGGGTTCTATAAGAGGGTTTAGGGTTTAGGGTTCCTTAAAGGGTTCTATAGGAGGGTTTAGGGTTTAGGGTTCCTTTAAGGGTTCTATAATTAGAGGCCTAGGGACTTAGTAAGTAGGTTATAAGTAGGGTTATACTTAGGGTACCTCCATTTAGGGTACTTTTAACCCTGGCCCTACTTATAACCTACTTACTAAGTCCCTTGGGCCTTGACCTCAACCTTTTCACACCCTGCCGAAGGGTCCTAAGTACCTATATCCGGGGATACTTTCCCAAAGCTACTAGTACTTACCTACTACAGAAATCGTCTGGATGCCTCTATCTGCCCCACCCCGGACCCCCCAGCCTTAAACCCTGAACAAAAAGTCGTAAAGCCGCTATACTACCCTGATACGGTTTGGGGTTGAGGGTTTAGGATCATGGAACCGTTAGAGGAAGTCATCAAGGTGCCCTGAAAGACCAAACCTTGCAAACCATGTAGTGCATAAGCCTGAAGACCCCGGAACCCCATACAAGTTTGAGAGTTTCCGAAAATTAGGGGGACCTTTTTGGGGGTCCCTAAAGTACGGATCCTACTATTTAGGGTACTATATTAGGGTCCCCTATTTTCGGCAACTCCCATTTGAGAGGGTTTGCCTTGCAGGTACCACCCGAACCCTATTCTATCCGCTATGGCCCCTATCCCAAACCTGTATAGCAACCCTCATCGTATCCCTTATGGAGCCGTTTACGGGAATCCGAAAAAATCCCGTTTAAGAAAATTAAGGCTTCATTAAGGTGTTTTTTCTTTCCCAGGTTTGGCCTTTAAACGTGGCTGTCGGGGGCCAACCTCTAGCGACAACGACAATTCTCTACTCGCCCACGCGCTTTGGCTTGATTTCGGGTTCAGGGTTTTAGTGCCCATAACCTTAAACCGTATAAACTGCACACCATAACAACCCTAAACCCAATATGGAAGTATCCGAAAAACCTAACATGGCACCCTAAATAGTAGGATCCTTATTATATGGACCCCAAAATAAGGTAACCCTAATTTTCGGAAACTCCCATATGGGGCTTCGCGAGTGTAGATTGTAGTGTCTTACGGCATGAGGTTCAGGGCTTAGGTTATTTTTTTAGGGAGTCAGGTTTCGCAACAAAGGATTGATTGATAGCAGCCGTAGCTTGTGGGTTTAGCTAAACTATACTAATACGGTTTATGGTCTGTCGTTTAGGGCTTGAGTGTGTAGGGCCTACACGACTAGTAATCATAATAATAAGAATAATAACAATAATATTAGTAACAATGCCTATGGTTTAGGGCTGTAGGCCAAGGCATGGCAAAAGAGTGGTTGGCCTCTACGCTTTTTATTTTTGGCTCCTACAAACTCAAGTCAAGATCAGGCAACTCAGTAGCAAGGTTATTATAGGGCATGGTTGAGAAGGTCGGGTGTACGGTATCAGACATTGTAAAAGCTGTATATCCAAATAGGAGCTGCCAAGTGAGCCCTAGTCTGATGATTCCTTCCATCCTGTGGGATGCTCCTTTATGGAGGCATGTTCCTAAAGCCCTGGAACTGTTAAACCCTCCCAGACCCCCGGGAGGATCTAGAAAGTAGATCGCCTAGTTTGGGGCCCTGTACTACTAAGGGGAGTTTAGAGGAACCCTCATTAAGGAATCTACTTTTTGGATCCTCCCGGGGATCTGGGCTAAAGCCCCAAACCCCTGAACCCGAAAGCCTTCTTGGAAGATCTCGGCGAAGGAGCCGAGGCCGAAGAGACAAAAGGGAGCTTGGGCTTTCCAAACACTTAGATAGTGAACGGGGGAACTTTAAACTTTTTGGCCTCATATATTGGCTCTATCTTAGAAAGTTTGAACTTGTCGGGGCCCGGTTGTTGAAAAAGAGAGAACAGCAGACCTACCTCCAGTGCATTGCAAGGACTTATGTAAAGCAGCTCTAAAGAGTAACTCTGCCAAAGGTAGTTTGGCATAGGGTCACCAAAACTTAGAGAGATCTGAATCAAGAGTGAGAGTACGTCCTGCAAGTCTTCATACAGCCAGATTTGTTTTATGATATACTCCAAACCCGTAGTATTAGCTTCCATTTGTGCAATTAAGTCCCGCTTGTAGCCCTATGAACCCCGTAGAGGACCCGCATAGACCGTCCCCGAGAACTGGTTCAAAGGAACCCCATTCTCATTGCTAAGGCCGCCTACACCGTTATAGAAGCCTAGTGGACCCCTTGAAGAGGAACCGTAATTTAGGGTTTCGGGTTTAGGGCTTAGGGTGTAGAAGCTGTTACTGCAGCCCTTCAAAGTATGAGCTCTACAAGCCCCCAAGCCTGCGAGAGAAGGTATCCGACATGGGCACAGCGATGTCAAGAAGAGGCGAATTCGCTTTCGGGGGTTCAAGGTATTTTAGGGGGTGTTTTACTGACGTTTGCCGACTCGCCTGCACGAAACGATCCTGCCTTGGGGGTATACCAAAACCCCACTGATTATCCAACCGCTCTCTCTGTAACGGCCTTAGTAGTGGGATGCCTATTACAGTCCCTTTTCGGGTAGGTTGTTTTCTTAAACCATGGGTCCGCAGGAAGAGGAGCCCTTGGTGTAATGGTCCTCGTGGCAGCCTGATGTGTATGTGCCTTTGTGGAGTAGCAATATCCACTAATGCTATTTTCATTTGCTGTAGTGAAACCATGTCCCTAATCACAATTCAAACATTATTTGTAGTAGAAAGATGCTGATGTAGTTCGAAGTCCCGACAAGCCCAGATCACACCTCACCAACCTTCGTCAGGAGCCTATGCATCAACACCAAAAGCAAAAGAGCGCGCGTAAACCTCGCCCCACGTGTCCCAAACCTAAGCCCCATAACCCTACTTGGAGGCCCAGGGGACTTAGTAAGTAGGTTATAAGTAGGGTTATAATTAGGGTAGCTCCATTTAGGGTACGTATAACCCTACTTATAACCTACGTACTAAGTCCCCTGGGCCTCTAAGTAAGCCTTCTCGGTAGAGGATGCACAGTTGATCCATAGTACATGGAAGCAGTACTTAGAGGCCCAGGGGACTTAGTAAGTAGGTTCCTTAAAACGGTTCCTTAAAAGGGATCTATAGGGGTTTTATAAGGGAGGGATTATGGTTACTGAGAGGCCCAGGGGGCTTAGTAAGTAGGTCATAACTAGAGAGGCTTCCGAGTGTGCCAGCAGCGATGGGTCCTGGCGTGGTGGGTGCGCAGCCTGAGTTTACGTTGTTTAAAGATTTAAAAAGGCTCCGTTTATAAGGTCCTTCAGGGGTACTTTGTCGGTTCCTATTGGGTTTTAGGGCCGGTTCTAGACTAGGGTTTTGGTGTTTAGGAGTTTAGGGCTCAGAGTTTTTCGAAGCACCAGCATGATAGAAGGTAGGCTTCGGAGTTGTCACATACTGTTTGTACAAGTATCTCCCATATAAGTACTTGGAATCCTTTTCGGTCGTATGCGCTGAGGCCGCTGAGGGTTTCGTTGGGATTTGCAAGTGGTTATAGCAGGCTTTACAGGGATTGATTCGAAAGCTTCTCTGCTGGTATAGGCATGGTTTCAAAGTCTGTAGTTTAGCTGTTGCCTGTTTTTATAGCTGTACATACTGTTTGCCAGCTACCTACTCACTCCCTTGATCGTTATGTAGGCAGCAGGGGTTCATAGAAGGGACTCCAAGTATGCAAACTGAATGTGTTGTTACCTTGAAGTCAACAGACTCTAGATGGTACCTGCTTTGGGCTAGTTGGCTTTTCCCTTAAGCTTTAAGGGGGTTAGGGCAAGGAGATTAGGATATGATGGTTTAGGAGTTTAGTTTAGGGCTGTGATTCATCCAGGTTTCGATGAATGCAAGGATATTCAGTCACGGTGTCAAGTGTATCAACATGTATCCTTAGGGCAAAAGATCATCGTGCCTTTGCTCTTGGATTCGGTGTCGAAGGAGGCTTAGGAAGTACGTCCTCGGCGGAGGCATCTAGGTTTTCGGTAGGGTTTAAGGGCCTAATTAGGATTCAGAGCTTAGGGGAGTGAAAGTAATGAAGAGTTGAATATATGTAGCAGGTAAGGCTTTTGTGTGTCAGGGTTCCCAACCCTGCCACCCAGAGGCATTGCTTTGGAGATCTTACGCACGTGCATCCAGCTGTTGAGCAGTCAGCTCGTGAACCCCGGCAACACAGCCTGACATTGTCAGTGCCTACAAGCCTTTTAAACCAAAGAGGCCCCAAGATCAGATCAAGCCTATGCATATGTAAGGCCCTACTTGTAATCTAGACCCCAAATCCCAAACCCTCCCTGCAAACCTTAAAGATTTGAAAAGCCCACGTAGTACCTTTTGGTAACCCTTTAACGCAACGCATACCTTAAAGCTTATCAACCCTGAAGGTTCGCTGACTTTCAACTACGCTCCGACGTGGGGACAGTCACATTGGCCGAAGTGATGGCTTTGCTGTGGCCTGAGTCTCCGGGGAACAGGAGTAGACTTAGAGCTCAGGGTAGAGTCGAGGGCTTTGGGGAAGTACCCATAGTCTTCATGTTAGTTCCCTTTGTGGCTGAACCAGTCACGTATTTAGGATCCTAAGACGTAGTCCACAAAAAGAAGTACAATGGAGACTACAGGTAGGTGGCATCAGCACTGTGCAGTGGGGCTTTACAGGCGGGAGAGAAGTGGAGAGTTAGAGATGCGGCGCTTTAAGATTGCTGCGTCGACCCATGCTCAAGCGGTTATTTGTAGTGTCTGTGTTAGGCTTTGTTCCGGTTCTGTTGCTACGGCGCTGCTCCCCTTTCCCACAAGCCTCTCGAGATCATGGCGCTGACGGGCACCGTGAAGGCTTTCAACCCACACAAGGGATGGGGATTCGTGGAGTGCAATGGCACTGACATGTTCATGCACAAGAAAGACCTCAACGGCTTTTGCCCCTCCAAGGGCGACCAGGTGCAGTTCACAGTTGGGCAGACGGAGAAGGGCCCCGTCGCGGAGAATGTCCGTGTAGTCAGATCGCCAGAAGAAGCGGCCTACTTCGGACAGATCAAGAGTCTTAGTATTCGAGCGAGCAAGCTTCAGTGTTTGGAGACAGTATGCAGTATAATCCTTTACAGCGCCTTAAAAACTAACGTTTAGATAACCTTGAGAGACTGGACGCGTAAGGAGTTACAACCCCACCAAGGGCTTTGGCTTCATCTCGACCGATGCTTTCCCGGAGCAGGACGTCTTCGTGTTGCGCTCAGAGCTTCCCGGAGGCTTTGGTCCCGAAGGTGGCCAGTGCAAGTTCAGCGTGTCCATGGATGAGAAGGGACCTGCTGCGAAGAGGGTCATGCTCCTCGGCTCGGCAGGCACCCAGGTGCAGCAGATGAAGTGGATGATGGGCTATGGTGGATGGGGCAAAGGCTTCGGCAAGGGCTTAGGCAAGAGCGGCGACAAGACGTGTTGGGATGTGAAGAAAACTGGGACGTGCCCACGACTCGCGAAGGGCGAGCCGTGCAAATTCTCGCCTTGCAATGGCGAGCCCGTCCCTGATGCAGCAGATTGAGTGCTTCTGTACAGAGCCCTGCACCGTAGTGTTTAAATGAAATGCTTCTGTTCCAGCAAGATCCGTGTGTTCTGTGTGAGAATGTGCGAGACGATGCGAACGGTGTGATTTTGTTTGTGGCACTGTTCTGCGGAACGCGCACGGCTCTGAATCGAAAATGCTGCTTCCCCGTTCACTCCGGTTGTGCAGCTTGTCTTGATACTCAGCCGCAACACTGCTACCGATGCCAGGGCCGGAACTGCTACTAAAGCAACCACGCCGATGTACGCTCGATGTCTTCATGGCCTTCAACCACCATGGCAGAACGTTTTCAGTACACATGCAGCGACTGTAGAATCGCCAGTGGTGTCCAGCACTTTCTCGACAGCGGTGGTAGTGGCAGTGGTAGCGGTAGCGGTAGCGGTGGTAGTACTAAGTAGCAGTAGCAGCCGCAGTAGCGGTATCGGTGGTGGTGGCGGTGGAGGTGGCGGTGGTGGTGGCAGTCGCAGTCGCAGTAGCAGTAGCAGGTGCAGTAGCAGTGGCAGTGGCAGTGGCAGTGGCAGTAGCAGTAGCAGCAGCAGCAGCAGTAGCAGCAGTAGCAGCAGCAGTAGCAGTAGCAGTAGCAGTAGCAGTAGCAGTAGCAATGGCAGTAGCAGTAGCAGTAGCAGTAGCAGTAGCCGTCGTCGTTGTAGTGGTGGTGGTGCTGGTAGAGGTAGAGGCGGTAGAGGTGGTATTGGCGGCAGAGGCGGCAGAGGTGGTAGAGGTGGTACTGGTACTGGAACTAGTACTGATGGTAGTAGTAGTCGGCATAGTAGTGGTGGTAGTGTTAGTAGTAGTAGTAGTAGTAGCAGTAGTAGTAGTAGTAGTAGTAGCAGTAGTAGCAGTAGCAGTAGCAGTAGCAGTAGCAGTAGCAGTAGCAGCTGCAGCTGCGTGGTGTTTTGTCCTTGTCGTGGTCGTTGTAGTTGTCGTCGTTGTTCTTGTTGGTGTTGCTGTTGCTTTTGCTGCTGCTAATGTTGTTGGCACTACTGATACTACTATTGTGTTGTTGCTGTGCTTGTTGTAGTTAAGGCTGTTGTTACGGTTGTTGTTGCCGTTGCTGTGGTTGTTGTTTTGCTTCCAGTTCTGGTTCTGGTTGCTGTTGCTGTTTTTGCTGTTGATTATGACGTTGCCGTTGTTGTTGTTGTTGTTGTTTTTGCCGGTGTTGCTGTTGCTGCTGTTGTTGTTGTAGCTGTGGTTGTGGTTGTGGTTGTGGTTGTGGTTGTGTTAGTGTGTGTGTGTTTGTGGTTTGTTGTTTGTGCTTCGTTGTGTGTTGTTGTTGTTGTTGTTGGTGGTGGTGGTGGTGGTGGTGGTGGTGTTGGTGTTGGTGTTGGAGTTGGTGTTGGTGTTGGTGGTGGTGGTGTTGTTGCTGCTGTGGTTGCTGCTGCTGCTGCTGTTATTATTGTTGGTGGTGCTGAGGCTGTTGTTGTGGTTGTTGTTGTTGTTGTTGGTGATGGTGGTGGTGGTGGTGGTGGTGGTGGTGTTGGTGTTGGTGTTGGTGTTGGTGGTGGTGGTGGTGGTGTTGTTGCTGCTGTGGTTGCTGCTGCTGCTGTTATTATTGTTGGTGGTGCTGAGGCTGTTGTTGTGTTTGTTGTTGTTGTTGTGGTTGTGGTTGTGGTTGTGGTTGTTGTTGCTGGTGGTGGTTGTGGTCGTGGTCGTGGTCTCGGTCGTGGTGGTGGTGGTGGTGGTCGTGGTCGTGGTGGTGGTTGTTGGCCGGTGGCGCTGGTACTGGTGCTGGCATTGGCGTTGGCGTTATTGCTTGTGCTGCTTCTGGTGCCTCCATCGTTGTCTTGATGTTTGTGGTTGTCTTCTGGTTCTGGTTCTGGTTGTTGTTGTTGGTTGTTGTTGTGGTGGTGGTTTTGGTTGTGGTGGTCCACGTCGTCGTCGTCGTCGTCAGCATAGCACTGCCGGTTTCGATCATCGCTGTTCTCACTCGTGTTCAGCACCATCTTCGTTGCTCTCGGCATCATGATAGCTTTCCACTTCCTCTTGTTTGACTGCTCGCATGCGCACTGTTCTTTGATGTTGTTCCAGTTGTGTCACACGGGTCATCGTCTACCGCATGCAGTGCCGGAAATCAGAACTCTGTGCTTAAGGCGGCAAGTTGCCTTTCCGCCTGATGTTAGTGTTGCCTTCTGAACTTGTTTATGGAACATCGCGGGAGAAGCCGATAGGATTCAGCGTCGAGCTGCAAGTCAAGACAGACCTGCCGCTCGTCGTTTGGCTCAGGTTAGTGCTTGTGTTACAAGTTTGTTCCGGTTCTGTTGCTACGGCGCTGCTCCCCTTTCCCACAAGCCTCTCCAGATCATGGCGCTGACGGGCACCGTGAAGGCTTTCAATCCACACAAGGGATGGGGGTTCGTGGAGTGCAATGGCACTGACATGTTCATGCACAAGAAAGACCTCAACGGCTTTTGCCCCTCCAAGGGCGACCAGGTGCAGTTCACGGCAGGACAAACGGAGAAGGGCCCCGTCGCGGAGAACGTTAAAGTGGTGGGACCGGCAGAAGAAGCGTCCTACTTCGGGCAAATCAAGAGCTACAACCCCGTGAAGGGCTTCGGCTTCATCTCTTCCGACGCGTTTGAACAGGACGTCTTCGTGTTGCGTTCAGAGCTTCCCGGAGGCTTTGGTCCCGAAGGTGGCCAGTGCAAGTTCAGCGTGTCCATGGATGAGAAGGGACCTGCTGCCAAGAGGGTCATGCTCCTTGGCTCAGCAGGCACCCAGGTGCAGCAGATGAAGTGGATGATGGGCTACGGCTATGGAGGATGGGGCAAGGGATGGGGCAAAGGCTGGGGAAAGAATCTCGGTGGTTGAGCAAGAAACCTTCAAACTTTTTCGTCGGGGTAGTATAAATCCTACACAATCCCAAACGGTAAACGCTAGCCTTTCAGACTTTAGGCCTTGAAACTGGACAGTTGAGGAACGACAGGAAAGCCGACCCTGTCCCGGAAGCAGGCGCCTGATGTGCCTCAGCTGTACATACCACTCGAGTGTACAGAGCCCGCCACCCTGTTTCAACGAAGTGGTTCGGTTCAGTGGACATCCCGTGTGTCGTGTGTGAGAATGTGCGAGACGATGCGAGTGGTGTATTTTTGTTTGAGGCACCGTTCTGCGGAATGCGCACTGCAGGAGCTTCTCAAGCCAAGCCCTGACACGTACAGAAGAGTGCGCTCAGTGTGGCATACACAGTATTGTATCGTTCTTGGGAAATCCAAACAGTTCCTGGTTGCGAGGTATAGGTAGCAGTTCGTAGTATTGCTATGCCCCCGCACGTGAAAAAGCAGCTCCGTGCGGGACGCGTGGGCTCGTCTCTGTATGCCTTAGTAGCTGAGTAGGTAACCTTTAACCTTTTGGGGTTTATATATAATCCTACCATAATTGAAAATTCGTTACAGTAGAATTGACACCGGTCCTGATGTTCGTGTGAAGATCTATGGAGGGTCCTTACCACAACCCGAGCCACAAGCTGTTTGCTAAATTTGTCTCATGTTTCAAGCACGCTTGCTTACACAAGATACAATGATACAATCACATGGCATGAGACACGACAGTGTGGACCGATGTAGCAGCTACCAGCAACTGCCCCGCCTTCGCCGCTACCACCGCCATCACCTTCACCGTCGTTACCGCTAACGCCACCGCCAACTCCATCATCATCATCATCATATTCTTCATCAACCAGACGTGGCACCTTTCCACCAAGCAGTGCTAAGCGATGCAACCGCTCATGGATGCACTGATGAAAGCTGAATGGCTTGCAGGCAAGTAGAGTCCAGTTGCCTGAGATCTACAGGGCCCATCTCCTCAACTGTTATATACCATAGTACTGGGGTAGAGGGGGCGGTTGGGAATCAGAACTAACAACATGCTTATAATTTCTATGCTATTCGAACTACTAAGGCCCCCGTATTGAACATCAAATTCTTACCCATTTGAACAGAGACGCGAACTAGTCGGACAGGAAGTATTCGACGACGGTAGCCTCAAACACAGAAAGCCTGTTCCGGAAACCCTGGAACGCTCCCTGTCAGAATTTCAATCGCCTACAGAAGAACGCTCTCCAAGTCCCGACAAATCTAAACCCTAAGCCCCGAACATAATGTAGATTACCCGCAATAAAAAGCTCGAAAGCCCCCATGATTCTTAACCAATATAGGGCTTTTTATAGCAGACCCCCCAAAACCGCAGTGCAGATATTATATCGCCCTTGCATGACCCGCTTCTCTGGACATATTTAAATCCTTAACCCCACATATTACCGTCTTTTCTGGCTCAGAGAAGAATCGATCTGCGGCCAAGTCTCGAAACCATGGCCAAGACTGGAACGGTGACTTCGCTTCAACAGTCGGAAATTTAGGTTCTAGGCCTTCCAGCCTCAGGCTGTGTTTTCTGGCACTATACTCCTTTTTTACCCTGAAGGGGTGACCTTGGTTCCCCCAGTGTACCGCGCAAGAAAGTCGAGGGAGTAGGAGTTAGAGGCGGAATTCGCGGCTTAGGGATTAGCGTTTAACGTTTAGGATTGAGGTTGCGCCGTTTGAAAGTCTCTGTTCAAGGCTCAGGGGATTGGGGTTTGGGTATGCTGCTAGGGGTCCAAAAGAAGCGCAGACCCTGCACGGCGGCTCCTGTGCCTGGTCATCTTACTCTTTTGTGATAGGACTAACCAGGAGCTAGGTTTATCCACGACCTGAAGGCTCAGGTACCATGATTACGAACTCTCTGACAAAACGACACTTGCTTACTGCTACTGCTACTGTCTGTTACTGCTACAACTGCCACTACTACTACCACCACGACTAATTACTACCACTACCACTACAACGACGACGAGGACGACTACTACTTCTACTGCTACTGCCACTCCCACTGCTACTTCTACTGCCCCAGACCTATCTATGTAGTCTATGTATATATGAACATATGTGATATATATATATATGTAGTTTGTATATGGATGAGCTTTCTTGTTTGGCTGAGTTCTTGGTTACAGGATCTTACCCTGAAGCATGTCGTGGCTGGAGCACGCTTTCATCGCTACCAGGGGCCTAAATTACTATTTTTAGGGGGTTCATTATTGCACTTTACTTGGAGGCCCAGGGGACTTAGTAAGCAGGTTATAAGTAGGGTTATACGTACCCTAAATGTTACCCTAATTATACCCTACTTGCTAAGTCCCCTGGGCTTCCAAGTATAGGATAGTGGATCCTAGAACCTTGTTCTGATAATTAAGGCCCCTATGTCCCAGGTGAAGTCCTTCAACCCGCACAAGGGCTGGGGCTTCGTGGAGTGCGATGGCCAGGCGAGTAATAGAAGGGCCTATAGTATAATGGGCCCCAAAACCCTATTCTAAGAATTAAGGCCCCTATAGTAAGATGCAGTGTTTTTTCAATCGCAGGGTTTAGGTTTTTGGTGTTGGGGATATCTTGGGGGTGTAGATTTGGTCTGCAGGTTGTGATTCCTACCTTGGGTTTCCCAGATTCCATAGGAATCTATATCCAGGCTTAAGGTTAGGGTTCGGCCCTTGCTTTGCGAGTTTATTGGGAACCCTACACTACCAGAGACTGGCTATAACCCTTTAGGTAAACCCCTAACCCTAAACCCTCTAGGGAAGGCTGAACCAGAAAGCCCAGGCCCAAGTCCCAAGTTCCTACCGCAAATCCCAGGTTTGAGGTGCAGGGTTTAGGGGTTTAGGGCTTAAGGTTGCAACTTCAAGCGAGAATCTCAACCTAGTAGTAGAGTAGTTTTAGCCTTTTGGCCTCTCGTGGGGTTCTACAACCCCGGTAAAATCCCAAAGGGTAACCTTTACTTTAGTCTCCTGAGGACACTGACAAGAATCTCAATTTGGGAGCTGTGCCCTCCGTCTCTCAGCACACAGGACCTCTTCGTGCACAAGAAAGATCTAAACGGCTTCTGCCCGAGCAAGGGCGACACGGTCCAGTTCACCGTTGGAACCTCCGAAAAGGGCTCCTGGGCCCTAGACTGGTTCTCAACGCAGGTAGTAGTTCTGCAATATCTTCAAAATATTCATGGGCTCAGGTCTATTGAAGTAGTATGAAAACTTAGCTTGTTTTTTTCTCTGGCTTATGGGGAGATAAGAACCCCCAACCTTAAATGCAAACGATTTGGAGAACTTGTATGCTTGGATTTGCACCCTAAACCCTTAACCCTAAATGCAGGTTTGTATGGAATGGGAGTTTGAGGCCTTCAGAGCTTTGGTTGCTATTCTGAGCACTCAGGGCCCACACAGACCCCAAGACACTTTAGAGACGGAAGTAGCTCTGGCTAGGGTTGGGCGGAATTTTGGGGGTTTCTGCCGGTGCATGTCCCATGCAGAGGCGTCGCAATCTCCAACCTCAGATCCACAGTGCAACGGCTTTGCAATGTTTTAGAACATCCCATAAACCAGTATCGGTTGCTGATTGAAGGAGTTGAGAAATGTGGCGGCCAAAACAGTTAGACTGGCCTTTGGCATGTTTTAATACAAAAATTTCGACAAGGGACCCGAAGGAGTAATCCTAATTTAATTACGGACGCTGCTACATTACCTTGCCACATCTTTAGGGCCCCTGGTTATGTTCGAAGTAAGCTTTCTTCTCTTTGGTCTCTAGACCATACTTGGAGGATCACGGGACCTAGTAAGTGAGGTTATAAGTACCTTAATTGGGGTTATAAGTATAGTTACCCTAATTATAACCCCAGTTACTAAGTCCCATGATCTTTTAAGTATACCCACAGATGTGGCTGTGGTCCGGATTGAGCTCATTGGGATAATGGGGGGGTCACAGATTTAGGAACTGAGGGTTCCGGGAGGGAAGCTGCTGAGTTCAGATTGTGGATTTTGGGTCGGTTTAGGCATGGAAAGATGGGATTTGGGATGAGTTACGTGGTGCCACTCTCGAGTGCTTTGAAGTTTCTCACGTTTTAGGGATCTCCAAAAATGCACGTATGTTTTGGGTTTGAGAGTGGGTTATTGTATCATATAAGGTCTAGGGCTTGTTTAGGGAGCCGCCTGAACCCTCTAAAGATCCTTCTATAATGTTGGGCTTCCTGTGAAGTTTTCACCAGGGTAGGGCGATTTGGAATCAGGGGTCGGCAAATATTCTAGAAGAGCCTCTTCTAATTCCCTACTAACCCTCATAAGCATAAGCTTCTAAGAACCCTTATGTCAACTGAAAACTCTTGACCTCAAACCTTCAACCCTAAACCCCTAAACTCTAAACTGTAAACCCCCAAACCCTAAGCCCCGAAACCCCTAGACCATCCCCTAAACCCTAAACCCTAAACCCTGAACCCTGAACCCTAAACCCCTAAACCCAAAGCCTAAACCCTAAACCCTCAACCCCCAAACTTCAAGCCGATGAGTCCCAGACCTCGAAGCCAAGGAGCCTTGGCCGAGAATGCCAGTGTCGTCACTGCAGCCGAGGAGGCGAAAAAAGTAATTTCTTTGTGGGTTTAGGGTTTAAACCCTAAACCCTAAACCGAACCCTAGCCATGTACCCAAATAGTATATACTTTGGCCTTGAAGTAGTCTCTAGAAATAGGTACTTTGGGGCCAAAGTATATACTAGTTGGGTACATGGACCCTTAGGGGAATAGTAGGAAAGGGTTTAGGGGTTTGCATTCTACCATAGGTCCTCTACTAACACCAAAATCAGGTTAGGCTAGTTCTCGTTGGCGGTCTGTTGGTGCCGGTCTCGTATCCTTTGTAGTTCCTTCTTCGGGCTACCGTATGGGATCCTAAAAGTGTTTAGCGCCCAAACAGGAACTACAATGGAGACGACAGTACTTATAAGAAAAGGAAACCACAGGATACTTGAAACAGTCTGTTTTGGGGGTTAGAAGAGCGGCCTTATTGACTACTATCGGGGCCTATACTATTTTGGGGCATTCCTCATTACATCATAGCATTCTGGGCCGTATTCTAATTATTAAGGCCCCAATGTTGGCAGAGGGCCTGGTGGTATTTCAGACCGTGGATACTTAGAGATTACGGGGGAGGCGAAGAAAACATGCATTGGCCCCTGAAAGCGTTATATGGTGAGCCATGCAAGCCACAACGCTGCAGCAGTGCAGTCAAAACCGGGCTTGTCCTTTCTTGATGCTGGGGTTAGTGCCCTATGTAGTCCGTGTATTTTTGCATTTCCTTACTACTCATGAAAACTGTGAACCCCCAGATCCAATAAATTGAAGACATCTTCAAACCCTGAATCTCAAACTCTGAACCCCGTACGGCCTCAAACCCCACGCCCAATTCGATCTCTGAACGGAACCCAAACTCCGAAATTTTCACGCAGACCCAAAACCTTGTAGATTTTTCCGGTGGCTATTGCCACATAGTTTGGGTGTCTCGGAACCCTATTATGCCTACGGGGCGCTAAAGCAGAACTGCTCTTCCCTGCAATGGGCCAGAGCACAAATCAGGGTCTTGGAATCCAAAAGCAAGCCCTAAATCCCGAAACCCGAACTCCTTAACCCTCGGTCTCTACAGCCCAGCAGAACGCGAAACGCTCCTTCCTGGTTCTTTCCGACATCAAGAACCTCAAAGGATGATAGAATGAAGGTACTTCGGATTGAGGATCATCCATATAAGGACTCCGGTTTGCGATTCCCCCACCTACCCCAACCCTCGTATACTGGTCCCCTTCATGGTACCCTTCTAGGAACCTTTCTTCAAAAAATCCTGAAAGAAGAGCCCGAAGCCCTTCATCTCAACTTTGGAGCCCTCAGACCACGGCCCTCCTATCCTCACACCTAAACCTAAACCCCAAACCCTAAGAAAGCCTAAAGCCCTCAAGCCCTGAAGCCCTGAACCCGACTAAACCCTAAACCCCCATAAACCCTAAACTCTATAATACCCTATAGTACCCTATAGATCCCTTTAAAGGAACCCGTAAAACCCGACTAAAGCCCGACGAAAGGCCTCTTACTACGGGCAGATCAAGAGCTTCAACCCAGTGAAAGGCTTCGGGTTCATCTCTTGCGAGGTGCGACCGAGGGTTCCTTTAAGGGTTCCTTTAAGAGGGTTTAGGGTTTAGGGTTCCTTTAAGGGTTCTATAAGAGGCTTTAGGGTTCCTTAATTTAAGGGTTCTATAAGAGGGTTTAGGGTTTAGGGTTCCTTTAAGGGTTCTATAGGAAGGTTTAGGGTTTAGGGTTCCTTTAAGGGTTCTATAATTAGAGGCCTAGGGGACTTAGTAAGTAGGTTATAAGTGGGGTTATACTTAGGGTAACCCCATTTAGGGTACTTATAACTCTACTTATAACCTACTTACTATGTCCCCTGGGCCTCTAAGTAGGATCTAGAAATGCTCAAGGTTTGGGCTATCTAGGGATTTAGGGGTTTAGGGCTATAAGGGATGTTACGAGGTCTTGCAGTTTTGGGGGCCCTCCTTTCAAGGGATCTGTAGGGTATTGTGCGGTATTAAAGGGCATTATATGGGTGGTTGTCCAAATTAGGGTCCCTATCTGGGTCCCTAATATATTACGGCACCTAGTATTTAGGGTGTCCAAAAAGGGACCCTAATCTTGACAACTACCCATATGTATTAAATGAGGGTTTACCTGGACCATAAGAAACCTACTTTTTGTGGCCAGTCCTTGTTATGATTTACTTATATCCTCAAAGAGGAAGGTTCTTTCTTCTTCCGGTTGAGGTTTCTGTTACAGGGGTCTGTAGGGTATTACGGGGAATTATCGGATATTGTGAAGGGTATCATAGACCTTTACCCGAACCCTAAAGCCCTAAACCCCAAAACCTTAAACCCCTGAACCCAAAACCCCTAAATCCTAAACCCTAAAAACCAAAACCCCTAGACCTTAACCCCTAAACCCTAAACACTGAACACTAACCCCTGTAACCCCAAGCCCCTAAACCCTGACCCCAAACCCCTTAACCCAAAATCCTAAACCTTTGCAGGCCTTTCCCGAGCAGGACGTGTTCCTTTTGCGCTCTGAACTCCCGGGCGGATGGGGCCCTGAAGGCGTAACCAAGGTGTGTGTTTTAGGGTTTAGCCAGGGTTTAGGGTTGAGTGTGCTTTAGGTTTCAGGGGTTTAGGGTTTACCAGGACCTTAAATCCTAAAGAAGCATTCAAGTATGCTTCTGGATAAATAGACCGCCCCCCCAACTACCCTCTAATAAACCCAAATACCCACTATTTAGAGCCATAGGGTCTCCAGTACAGTACAGGGCCGTTGGGGGTCCTGGTACGGCTTTAGGTTTTGAGTCTAGGGTTCTAGGGGTTCAGGGTTTTATGGTGTTCGGGTTCAGATCAGGAGGTTCTGTAGGATCAGTGGTTTACGCTTGCGAGCTGGGAGTTGTGGAGAAGTGCTATTGGGAAAACCCTAAGACTTAGATTTTGCAAGTCCGTTTGCTAGATGGGAGTTTCAGAAAATTTGGGGTACTTTATTTTGGGGTCCTTGGGAATAAGTATCCTACGATTTAGGGTACTATATTAGGGTCCCCTATTTTCGTAAACTCCCAGATGAGACTCCCACCGATAGAAGAAATCCTTCACTGGTGGTCGAAGCCCTCAAGCCGTAAGTGTGTTCCAAATCGAAAGGCCCCGAGAGCCCAAGACCCCTTAATTAAGGAGTATGGCTTAAATTATATAGGGCTTCATATTATGATTTAAGCTATATTCCTTGATTAAGGGGTGTTGGGCTCTTTGGGGGTCCCAAGCCCTCAGATTCCGGGTGTTCCAGGCCTTTCAGAGCTCCCGCTAGTTTAGGGCTTTGGGCTTAGAGCCTGCTGTTTCATAGAGATTTGCTGTGACATCGAAGCCATGAGCAATCCTTGGAATATGTCCTGTACAGATAAGCTTGATGCAACGCCAGGTTTAGTAAAGGTCTGTTTAGGGACAGTTGCTTAGGCTTTAGGTGTGCCTAGATGTTCCCTTCAACTCTGAACTCATCATCTTTATCCCTCAACCCCAAACTCTACCGAGTTTTTGCTAGTTACCTTCGACCCGAGATGGAAGTTTCCAAGCATAGAGGACCTAATATAGTACCCTATACAGTGGGATCCTTATTATAAGGATCCCAAAATGAGGCACCCCTTCTTTTCGGAAACTCCCAGATCCATCAGCACAAGGTGCGATGTGCAAGTTCAGCGTCGTCCAGGAGGAGAAGATGGGGGCTGGGCCATTGCAAGCCAAGCCGATCAAGGGTTTAGGGCTTAAGGTTTAGGCTTTTAGAGTTTTATGGGGTATATGGTTTAGGGTTTTAGGGGTTTAGGGGTTTAGGGTTTAGGGTTTAGGGGTTTAGGGTTTAGGGTTTTAGGGTTTAGGGTTTTAGGGTTTAGGGTTTTAGGGTTTAGGGGTTCTGGGTTTAGGGCTTTAGGGGTTTAGGGTTTGAAGGTTTAGGTTATTGGGGTTCAGTGCGGTTCAAGGTTTTGGGCTCGCCTAGGGAAGTGTTGACTGAGGAACCCCAATAATATGGATCCTGCATCGCAGGATCTTCAACAAGGATGCACTTATAAAGGATTTAGATCAGAATAGACGAGAATGCGCGTGCACACGGACACAAAAGAGCACATGGCCCGATTATTCCCTGCACCCCCTCGAAGCCTCGCGCACACACACACACACACACACATGTAGATCCCGGTCGAGGCCGGTTGTCGCCTTCATTTCCTTTCATCCATATTCATTCGAGGTCTTCTGTCATCATCGTTATTATTTTGTAGTATTTATGATAGAATGGAGCCTTCGAAACCTTTCGATACAAAAGAATGAAAGTCTTAATGAGCAAAAGACCGAGAAAGATGCGATTACACGATCATTGGATCTCAAGGCTGAAGATATATATCTAAACTTCTGCAAGGCTGAGCGAGTGAAACTTGCTGCCGGTACGGAGCTATGCGTCCATAGCTCCTTCCACCTATTCCGCTAGCTTCGTTGGCTGGCATCACGGAATAGGCTGCCAGCCCGCTGCTTTCTCTTTGCAATCAGCTGATCACTCTGTTGCATTGTCGATAAGTAAAAGGTAACTTTACACTCAAAGTCCTTGGGAACAGGATTGCCACACACACACACACAGACACACACACACACATTGTAGAAACTCACTTTAAACCCTCATCGAAGTCGCAGATCTCCGCATGAACCGCCGGGGCTTCCATCCTGAACATCACCCCTCCGATTGAGTTAAAAGAATCAAGCCCCGGAAGATTTCAGCAGGAGAAGGGGCGCGCAGCCCGAAAGGTGACGCTGCTCGGGGCCGCTGGCAACCAAGTGCAACAGATGTTCCGTGGCCGTAGAGTGTAGCGTTTGGGATGTACGTACAAAGCGGATCGTGGCCTTTTATTTCTGTTCTGGTTTCCCCGGGTACTTTCGTATGTTGGAGGGTATGCATTGTCTTTAAAGTTACTATATAGGTCCAGCATCAGAAGCAGCAACCTCATTCCTCAGCTCTCATAGAGTGTCTCGTGCGGGTTTGGGTGTAGGGGTTTAGGTTTAGGCTTCAGGGTACACCCCAAGCCCTATTCTAAACACTGCGGCTGAACAACTTTCATTGTGAGTGTTTTCGGCAAAGATGTGCAGAGGAAACACCGATAAAGCACAGGGGCATTCAATTCGCAAAGGGAACAGGGGCGTCTCCAAATCAAGAACTCGAGCTAGAATCCGTCTGCGCCTCCCCAATTCAACGGTTGGTGTCACTCTCGTACTAGGTCCTTAAGCTACGCGGTACTGTAGTTTAGAGATCTACCCATACGTTTCGTTGCCCCTCGACCTCTGTCTGCGCTGTCGCATCGACGGCTTGCTTGATTCGCCAATACCTGGCATCTAAAATTGTTTCAAACAGGAAAAGGCAGTATCATTGAAGACTTTACCTTTTGTTCATAGCGCGTTGAAGCAGGATCTTAGAGCATATAGGTCCACGGATAAAGTGTCACACAGCCAGAAGCAAGACAAAATTGTTGGGCAAGGCTATTGCTATGCAGCACAAACCGATCTTTGATATGGTGTACCGTACCCTACACCTCTGTATATGCTCCTAAAACGCATGTAACGCCTGTTGCGGTCGCTGAACCCTAAACCCTAAGCCCCAAAACTAAAAGTTTTGTTGCGGCTGTTGAGTTTGCAACCTAACAAGTAACAAAGGCCAACTAAGGACCTAGGCACTTGATTCATCTCGCTTCAAGAAAGATCCACAAGCTGTAATTAACCGGCAGACTCCAACGACAAAGTGGTGCCCTCAAAGGTAAACGGGAGCTTCTGTTATGCATCCCATACCCGTTCAAGCCGTCCAACCATGCAGCAGATGAGCTCTGTCGGGGTCAAGACGAGTTGCTGTCCTCTAAACTTAGCGCTTAGCGCTCTGGAGAGACCTCCGGCTGGGCCCAGCTCCGGTTGCTGCAACAGCCCAAATGGGGGTTTCCGCAAATAGGGGACCCTACTGTAGTACCCTAAATAATGGCATCCCTATTATAAGGACCCCCAAAACAAGGTACCCCCAATTTTCGGAAACTCCCAAATCACCCGAATCAACACGAACGTCCGAGACCCTGGGCCCCGTAGACGGCCGAAATCCCTTAAAGAATATGCTGAACTCGAAACTTATCTGCCCACCTCCCCCCACCCTATAAACCTTATAAAGGAACCCCCAAGAAACCCGAAAAAACAGGTTCCTCTGAAACCTTGAAGCCTAAAGGAACCCCTAAATAAGGAACCCTTTAAGGAACTCCTGAGCCCCAGTCCTGCACGCACTGAGCCAGAGCCATGACCCTAATTCCCCCTTTAAGAACCCTTGTAGATCCCTCTTAATTTAACTTAGCTAACCAACCACGAAATATCATTATATTACTTTGAGTCAGAAATCAGAAAAAAGGGAACCTAGTTACTAAGTCCCGGGAGCCAGAGCCAAGGCTCTGGATGACCTCTGGCTTCGGCTGGGGCAAGGGCTGGGGAAAAGGCGGAGGAGGCAAGCCGGCCTGTATGGGTTCAGGGGATTACGGTTTGGGGCTCAGGGTTCAGAGGTTCGGGTCATCGGTTCGTGGCTCCGAAGTTCGCCTGCTTCTCGTCGGTATAGAGAGATATGTTGTGACTTCGTTGCTGCAGAAGTGGACGCGATCGAGCAGTCCGTGAGCAACGACAGGGATTGTGGCGTGTTTGGTTCATCTGTCTTTTCGGTGTTCTTGCGCAGCCCGGCTCAGGCAAAGGCTATGGCGAAAAGGGCAGCTGAGCCTGAAGTCTTCGAGAGGTGTGGTTCTTGCATCATTGCACCTTTCAATTGTTTGCGAAAGGCCTGGGAGGCGCCACCAGGCAGAATGTACAGGGGTGTTCCCGCGTGCGTGAGCCACTATGGCTGTTCCCTCTAGTGTCGGGACTCTGTCTACGCTATGCCCCTCGCTAATAATACGTCAAGGCCGAATGAATCCCTCAAAAATGTGTGGAGCTATGTCATATACAGTTCCAAACACTCCCAACACATCGACACAGCCCAAGCTAGCTTCGTGGAGGGGCTCATGGTGACACTACGTACCGGCTCTTACGCAGCGCGTTGCTCGATTTGGGAAAAGGGCCGACGCACTGCAGTTGCTTCCGCACTCTCAGGGGAAGTCGAGGTTCTAGGGTAGAGTTGCAGGGTGTGTTTTTATATGTGGATATATACATATATATATATATAAGATATACACCTAAACAGAAAGAGAGAGATAAATAGAGAGAGACAGAAACAGATAGATTTATCGGTAGATCGACCGACCGATAGATTGATAGCTATAGGTAGAGACCTCGGAGAAATCGTGGAAGCCCCTTCAAGAGCGACCCAGGTTCGGCCTTACTACCATCGACTTTCTGAAGGCGCGGCCCGCGCTGCGTCTGAAAGCTGTGAATGCTGCATTACCCAGAGGTCCATTTATATATATACATACATACATACTACCATTATGGGGTTCGGTCCCAAAAAGACCATCCCTATAATGGTTTGGGTGACCTAATTCCATAATGGTTACATACGAACCCTCTGGGTTAGTGTGGGTTTTAGAGTCTTCATTTCGGGGCTTATAGCTTCTTTCTATGTTCAGAGTTTCTACTCTTTTCTAGGGCTTTGCAAGTCTTTCAGTTTTTGTTGGGAGTACGGTTGATGGACAAAATCCTGCATTACCCATTATAAGGAATATGCCATAATTCCCATAGTTTAGGGTCCTTAGGGTCATGCAGGATTCTGTCCATCAGCCGTATCAAAGACCCCGAGGCCCAGCTGCTAAACTCCGAGCCCCAGGATCCCAAAAGGGTTTTGGGTTTTGGGTTTGGGGTTTAGGGTTGTGGGTTTAGGGTTTAGGGTTTAAAACACCGCTTGAGTCCCGGAGTCCAGTACCAGAGCGAGCATCAAAGCTTAGTAGCTGAGTGGATACACTTTGCACTTTTTGGGATAATATTACCCACTATTTTAAAACTAAAAGTGTACACTTTTGGAGGCTTATGAACTCAGCAACTAAGAAAGCCTGCACCTGCATCTGCCGCGATTGTTATTGAAACCTCTGCCGGGCGAACACTGACTACAATCCACGAGTTCTGTTATCTTGCGTTTGCTCCGCACAGAGACCCTCATATCCTGTAAGACCTACACTGCGTACTGCCCAACTCTTCGCCCAGCGACAGATTCCAGCAGGTACGAAAGCCCAAAACCCTCCAGACCCTACACAAGCCCTATACTAAACACCGCAAACCCCCTAGGTCCTATAGAACATTAGCCCCAAATGCCGAAAAGCCCCCACTCGACGTTCCAGGTGGATTGCGAAGGATGCGAGTGGGACGTTTTCGCACCGCGCATCTGGGTCCGGAGCTCAGTGGCTGATTCCCGAAGGGTCCATGTACGCACATAGTATATGCTTGGCCCCAAGGTACCTTATATTATAATATGAGGACTAAGTTACGTGATTAAGTGCAAAGTATATACTGTTTGGGCTTGGGGATTGTTGCCATTTTGCGGGGAGGTTAGGATGGCAAGGCAGGGTTGTGTAACAATGGGGCCTTAAGTTTTGAAGCATGGTCTGGGGTTTTGTGTAAGGAGCAGTATTATTGATTGCTCGTCAGTCAGGTTCCTGCCTGAAGTGTTTAACACGATTTTGTAAAGGGTCTGTCGGAAGCTGATAAAGATTTTCTTCTCATAACCGTCCACGATCAAGGGGGTTCGACCCTTGGTGGGTTAGTGCGTATATGTTAGGGCTTCGGGATTATAGGGTTTAGGGCTCAGGGTCTTATTCGGAGAGGTAGCAGAACTGTGCTTTTTGGAGCAGCCCTTTTGTTTCTACACGGGCCTTGATGGTGGGTTTTCAGGGTTTGGGGTTTAGACTTTGTGCTCTATCAAGGCGTTAAGGCTGTTTGGTGTCGGGGACTTACAGGGCTGTTACAAGATTAGGAGTATGCGTGAGGAATGAGGAACTGGCGAAGAGAATGTTTCGAGGTTTCGGTTGATGATGACACAGCTTCCGGTTTAGGGGGTTTGGGTCTACTTGGGGTTCCAGAGCCATAACCCAGAAGTAGGATCCGGTTGTCTTCTCTTCCTGGAAAATCTACATGTCCGCGGTTGCATTTTCCATGAACTTGCGTATGTCCAACAATTTTCGACCTTAGGTGCTTCAGGAAAATCATGGCCAATTCTAAGAAAAAAACAACCTCTCAAGATGCTAAAGTCTTAACACCCCAACACCAAAACAATCTTCAGACCACGCAAGCCCAGGATAAAAAACGAGACCATACGTTGAAACCCCGAACCCTTAAGCCCAGTGGTGGCGTTGCCGGTGCCAGGAGCGAGTTCGGCGGCGCATTCGGCACGCAACATGGCACCGTTTGATTTCTAGTGGGGGGCTTTCAGGCTTGCAGAGATTGGGGTGGAGTGTAGGGCTTTAGGGCTTAAGGTTTGGATGATGAGGGTGAGGACGACGAGTGATCGTGACTATCTTGATCTCTCGGTATGCTGAGTAACTCTCATCAGCAAGTCCGATCAGTAACTCTTAAATTTGCTGCAGCCGTAAGTCTTGCCAAGCCTTGCTTTGCAGGGTGGTACAATCCAATACAATCTCTTGATCATGGGCTGACCTTCAATATCCCAGGCCGCTGGAAAGGTAAGTAGTGGTGTACTGCTGTTGAGCTCCTTCCATGACACTTGTTGTCATCGTTTCCATTGCCGTTGGTGGTCCTCTTCCTGTTGTTGTGGCAGTGCTAGTCTTGCTGTTCTTAGGCATGCTGCTTCTGCTGCTGCGGCCGCCACTGCTTCTCCTACTGCTTTGCCTTTGCCTCTACATACATTTACCCCCTCACGTGAAAGCAACACTCTACTTCTGCTGCCAGCCCAACTCTCAACAGGATGCCTCGCAAAGGAATAAGTAGCACTCCACACATGTTAGCAAGGTTGAGACCTTCGGCAAAGCTAGTTGTATTAAGCACCTGAAGCTCCGTCCCAAGTACTGCAAATCTAACCGGTCCCTGATAGTATCCTCGACCGTATCCCTATCGTAACCATTATAGTCCCATGTCCCGAACCCTGACACGCAGGTCTCCAAGGGTCTCAAGACTACTACCCTAAACCCAAGTATCTAATGGTCGGGTTCTGTGGGCCGTTGAGTGGCTTATGGACTCTGGCACTTTTGGTCTTTACTAGGTCTTTACCCTCGCGCCTTAGAAGCGTCAGCTTACCCTTAGACTCAACGGACCATGTTTTAAGGCTGTTCTGCCCAAAGTCGTACTGTATCAGCCTGTTTCGAGGCTTGGCCTATGGCCTTTGCTGGTTTATTGTTCTCTACCTGGGCCCCAAAAGCCTGCAGGAAAACATGGTTTGTTTATACGTTTTTTAGCCAGGGCCATGATTTTACCTACGTTTGGAGCTTCAGGGACCCAGAGAGCCCAATACCCCTTAATTAAGGTATATAGCTTAAATCTTAATGTGAAGCCCTATATAATTTAAGCACCCCTTAATTAAAGAATATAGCTTAAATCATAATATGAAGCCCTATATAATTCAAGCCATACTCCGTAATTAACCGGTATTGCGGGCTCTCTTAAACCCTAAACCCTATAGATCCCTTAAAGGAACCCTAGGTATTCCTGAATTAAGGGGGTCGTGGGCTCTCTAGGGAATCCCCCGGCCGTTAACGCCCTAAACCCCAAGTCAGAAGTTTCTTCAGGAGCTGAGTGAACAGACTTTGCACCTTGTTTGGGAGAGTATTACCCACTATAAAACTGAAAGAGTACGCTTTTGGGAGAGTATTACCCACTATAAAACTGAAAGAGTATACTTTTTTGGGGGCTTATGAACTCAGCAACCAAGTTCCGGAGAAGGGGCTTGACAGCAGCACTCCGGCATAAGAGCAGGACGAACTAGGAAGTGTCAGCGAGAGCCAATGACCTAAGTGGCAGTTGGTACCTCCACACGAACGCAAACATGTACCTAACAACTAGGATGGATCTCTTTTCCATGATTCGCATGGACCCGAGGGAAAGAAGTCTTGTGCTGCTGGCTTTGAGGAGATGAGGTTTGGGTGGAAGTTATCACGTCGAGCCAACGGATGCCATGGGGTCTGCGTGGACGGTTGGCCCATGGATGCTCCAGGGAACGGATGAGGTCTAACCTCGCAGTTGACCCATGGTTGCTCTGGAGAACGGAGGTCCGGTAGTTGATATCATGGTTGACCCATGGGTGCATTGGGGAACGGGTGAGGTCTGGGTGGACGTCGTCACGGTTGGTTGGTGGATGCTCTGGGGGACGGAAGAGATCTTGGTGGACTTTATCATGGTTTTGATCTGGGGAACGCATGAGGTCGGGGTTGGCGTTATGATGGTTAGCTGTGCTCCTGAGGCAGGAAACTACCAGGTTTGTTTATGCTACTGTATCCTTATAGGAACCCATTCAAGCCCCCAAATCCCTATCCAGGCTACCTTTAACCCTAAACCTGGTGTTGTTGATTCCTCACAGAGGAGACTGGCTGAGCTGTCTATGGAGTGCGGACCCAAGGTGGCCATTCAGTACAGGGAGAGCACGAACGCTCCTCTCGACATGTCTGAGCTCGAGGAACGATTCCTTAGAGCGTCGGACCCTCACCTTAAGGCGTGCAGGACGGGAGCTGCTTTATTGTCTGTTGGTGTGCCAGTTCTTGTCCCTGACGGGAGCCCTCCGGGATTTGGCACCGGGACAGAGAAGACCGAGGTCTGCATTGCCTTGAAATCCACCTATGATTGGATGGACAGGGTGAAGGGACCATTCCTTGTTGCGAAGCGTGTGCTCACCTATCCGGGTCTCTTGCGTGCCTTGGCTTCTGAAGCTCTCTCTCTCTCTCTCCCTCTATCGTCGATGCTCCCTTTTCTTCCCACGCAGACTTGCCTCTTTGTGTCTAGAAGTTCCGCATCCGAGGAAGCAATCTACCTGGTCCCGTGCACGACAATCTTTCGCTAGCATAGAACCAGCGATATTCCGAGTAAAAGAAGCGCTGCAAGGACAGTGGGCGTTGCTGGGTAGAGAACGTGAGCTTGGAACGCATCAGTGGTCCGTACGCCGCAGCCGCTCTGGATCCTCAAGCAAAGCCCTCGCTTCGACCCTCCTTCTCTTCCGTCTCTGTCTTGAAAAAGATGGCACTCCAGGCTCGGCAAGCTTTGTGTATCTTGCCTCTTGCTTGGCGGACGCCAAAGCCGCGACTGCCAGGGAGGCTCCTTTGTGAACGGCCGCCAGCTCCGCCGCCTGCGTGCCACCTTCCAGAGGACGCATCTCGAGGGTTAGTATTCAAGGAGAATTCAGCACAGCACATAGACACTCTGACCGTTCCAGGCACCCGTGGCGACGGCGGAGCCTGCAGCGGCCGTGGAGGAGGCAGCGAAGCACACGCAATCCTGCGATGCAACATGTCTTCTTTGCATGCCTGACCTGCACCTCCGTCGAGGCCGTGGTCGTCGCCCAGCTGCTCGCTCCCGCCCCCATTCTTAACGGGGCCGGGCCAACGCCGCCAGTCGGTGTGCCTTCCGGAGGTGTTCGCTGTAGTTTTACCCATCACGTCGACCAGGCCGCACCGGCAGCCGCGGGAGCAGCAGCGAAGCGGCCCAAGCGCGCCCGTAAGGCCCGGCTGGCATTCTTAGTGGCTGCTTCGCGGTTATGCAAGCTTTTGCATTGGTTGCGTCCGGCAGGCTCCGGTGGAGGATGAGGAGGAGCGCTTGGATGCCGGCCCTTTCCTTCCCCGAGATTAGAAGCCCAAGAGGAAGGCGCGTCGTCCCTTGCCCCCGCGACCAGACTCGTTTGGTTTTCAAGTTCCTGCTGTCTACTTCTGTGCAGGCCAAGAAGCCGCGGAAGGAGCGAGTCCCTGCCGAATAAGAAGCGGAGGAGGTGGTCGGGGAGGAGGGGGAGCTTCTTCCGGCAGTGGACAACGGGGCCGGCATCGGTGACGACCCTCTGGAGGCCAGGGTTAGGGAAGACATTTACAGCCGAGGCCAGCTGAAGTGAGCCATCATTTTTGCAGGATGCCATCAAGCGAAAGAAGAGACAGGAGGAGAAGGCCGCCGCTCGAACAGGGGCGTCAGCGCTCTGATGTGTGACCGTGTTTTGAAGTGAATCTCTTTGGTCGCAGGAGCGGAAGAAGATGGAACGCCGAATCGAGCTGCTGCCGATCTCCTTCGAGTACCGCCGCCACTGATTCTTGCACGGCAGACAGGGATGCTTTTTAGTCGATTGGATTACTGCTGCCTACGACGGAGGGCTTCCTTCAGGCACCAGACGTCTGACCCGGGGGTGAGCAGAAGATGCAGGAGATCGGCAAGCAGCTCGATTTCGTGCAGCGGCAGATCCAGGAGGAACCTTGGCGCTTCTCTCTGTCTCTCTCTCGCCTGTTCTCTTTCTTCTCCACTGTTAGACCCAGCGAGCACAGAAACTGGAGGACACTGGGAGCTTGTTATCGCCCCGAATGTTCCAGTGATGGTGGTCGACGATTTTGCACATGTTCCGGGAGCTTCCGTAATTTGGTTGCTGGTCCCCAAACCCCCTAAACCCTAAACCCCTAAACACCTTAACCCCTAAACTTAAACCCCTAAACCTTAAAGCCCCTAAAGCCCTTGACGCCCCTGTATTTGCCCAGGTTGCCACTGAACTGCACCTCTGGGCCCTGCCAGACAAAGCCGCTGAAGGCAGCAGCGAAGACCAGGGCCGGATTTGGTACCCAAAGGGTCCTAAATACCGAAACTTGGTATCCATTTGGGATAGTTGTTAATGTCCCTTACTGTTAATGTTACTGTAGAGCCCTAGTTGTAAGTAGTTCTGGGGACTGATGAAATCGACAAATCTAGGGGTTTCTATATTAGGAGTTACTTAGACCCTCCATCTACCCTCTATTAGACCCTAAATGCCTCTTACTTGGGACCATATACCCCTATTTGAGGGTACAAGGAGGGTCCTGGTTATGATCTTTGGGGAGGTACCCCCCTCCCCCCCGTAATGGTAATTACTTTTGGGACAGAAAGGGTGCTATTTCGAGTTTAGGGTTTCGGGTTCAATAAGTGTTCTAGGTGTTCTAAGGGTTTAGGGTTTAGGGGCTTGTCTAATGGTTATAACAGCGCCATAGGAGTTCTAAAACGATACGGCTCACGGTTGTGGGTTCAGGGTTTACGGTTTGGGGCACTACTTTGAGGCCTCTTGGAAAGTAAGCCGTAAGTAGACTTACTTATAAGTAGCCTGGAGAGAGATACCCCAATTGTAACCGTACCCTTGGGCCTCTAAGTAACCCTAATCCCCCTTGTAGAACCCTTATAGATCTCATTTAAAGAACCCTCTAATGAACCTACTTACTAAGTGTTTCTAAGGAGCTTCCATGGTCCCCAGCCTGGTACGGCTGTCTTTTCGGGCCGATTCCAAGGCGAATCAGGTCGATAGGTTGTTCTCTTAAACTTTCTAGAACCTCTGCCCATAGGAAAACTAAACCACTAAAAGATCCCATGGCCATTGAAAAAGGAGAAAATCCACGAGGTAAACCTTAACCCCTAAACCCTGAAACCCTAATCCCGTAAAACCCTAAACCCTAAACCCCTAAACCCTCAACCCTAATCCCTAATCTCTAAACCCCTAAACCCCTAAACCCCTAAACCCCTAAACCCTAAAGCCCTAAATCCCGAACCCCCAAACCCTAAAACTCAACTCCTGGATTTCCCAACAGGCCGCTCCCAACAGCCTTTTAGCCCCCCAAAAAGGACCCTGGAAGCACGGTTTAGGGTTTTATGGTTCAGGGTTTAGGGGTTTATGGGTTTAGGGCTTTAGGGTTTAGGGTTTAGGGGTTTAGGGTGTAGGGTTTATAAGCCATCCGAATGCCTACCTTTAGCCCAACCCCTGCAAGGGCTCGAGAGCGACGTCAGAGCGCTGGGGGCCCGGTTCCGGTGTGCTTCATGCAGTTGCCGTCTGCTTTTTCCTGAGAGTTTAGGGTTTAGGGGGCTGGGAGGGTTCTTTAAGGGATCTACTATAGGCTTCTATACTTTGTCTTAGTATTTGAGCAGGTCATGAATCATGAACCCTTTGGGGTTTATCAACTCCTACCATACTTGAAAAGGTTAGCCCTTTTTGGAACTTGTTTCGTGGTGTTACGAACGGCTTGGGACTGTAGGGTTCAAGGTTTGCGGGCTTGTAGGGTTGAAGATTTGGGGCTCGGGTTTGAGAACTCATGCGGCTTATGGTGCAGGGTCTGATCCGATCGGAGAAGGTTAAAGGCTGGCTGAAGGATGTAGGGCTCCACGGTTGAAAGCTTGCAGGGTTGACGATCTCAGGACACGGAACGGGGCTCTTCAGCAACCTTAAAACAGACGAGGCGTTGCCCCACCGCCACCGAATGCTTTGGACTGGTCAACTCGTCACCGGGGGCGACCTACCCACAGCAGGGGAGTACAGAACAGGTTGGGTCCCGATCAAGAGTTTTCGAGAAGAATTTTAAACCTCAGCCCTAATGTAGGAACCTGATTAAGAAACCTTGGGCCGTTATTAGGGTTCCTCATACGAATCCTACTATTTTGGGGGTATAGTCCCAGGGTTTCTTAATCAGGTTCCTACATTAAACCCTTACCCGCGAAAGCCTTTAATCCTTAAACCCCCGAGCCTCTTGCACCCGAGGTCGGTCTGCAAGCGCCAGATTCAGCGCGAGAACCTCCTTTGCTCAACTCCATAGCAAGAAAAGCGGGCAATGCGGGGTTTAGTTTAGAGGTTGAGGGATTGCGGTTTAGTGGTTTTAGCGTTTTGGTTTTGGGGTTCGGTTTAGGGTTTAGGGGTTCAGTGTTGAGGGCGTTTGGGGGAGTTTAGGCGTCGAGCGTTTAGGGTCTAGGGATTCAGGGTCGGGCGGAGTAGCATTGCTGTTCCCTGGGGTTCCTTACGATATTCGTGTTGTAATACGTACCAAAACCCTAGTTTAACTCAAGCGTGCAGGGTATGCAGGATGTAGGTGGTCTTGCAGTACTGACTTTGGTACATATACGTTACGTAGAGGTCGGCAGATTTTGCCCCCCATGCTCTTGAATGTTTGAAACACAGTGTGCCCCAAAGCCTCTTCAATTTGTCAAGTGCCCTGTACCAGTCCTCGTTGCCCCGCATCCCCTTAGGGTTCCTTGGCTGGTCTTCAGGGTTCGCGTCCCCGGGTCGGGAAAATTAGAAGAGGGTTCCTTTAAGGGTTCCTTTCCGACGGCTCTATAGGGTTACCCACAGTTACTACAAGGGCTACTGGGTTTAGGGTTTAGGGACTGTAAGGATCTAGTATAGGCCCTTGGTTTGAGTTTGACGTTCACAATCTAGGTTGCTTTTTGTTCCTCGGGAAGCATCTCTCAGCCAACAGAGGTTTATGTTTTAGGGTCTTTGGTTTTGGATTCAGGCCCCCTTCTTCGTGCAGAACTGTGCTGGAAGCCTCGACCCCAAGTATACTTAGTTGTATCCTAACCCTAAACCGCAAACCCTGTCCTAGCCCTCAACATCCCCAACTCATCAGTCGAAAGGCCCTAAACAGTCCTTAGTTGCCAATTTCCAGAGCTCCAGGCTCAGACTCTACGTCCTAAGCCATTTAGGGTTTAGGGGTTAGGGGTTTCGGGGCTAGGGTTTAGGGTTTGGGGGTTAGGGACTAGGGTTTAGGGGTTAGGGTTTAGGGTTTAGGGGCTAGGGTTTAGGATTTAGGGGCTAGGGTTTAGGGGTTAGGGTTTAGGGTATGCATTTAAATACTAAAGCCCAAACCCTGCACTTCGCGAGCGAATGCGAGCCATCTGTTTCAAGCAAAGTACTTCTCGACCACATGGCTTTCAAGCCTGTTGAGTTCTCGTAAGTCGGTGTTACTCTCAATATGTAAGTGCATATATACATTGTATATATATACACATACATTACATACATGTAGATAGCTAGCTAGATAGATAGATAGATGGTTAGACAGATAGTTAGATAGACAGATAGATAGAGAGATAGATAAACAGCTAGGTAAATAGAAATATATAGAGAGAGAGAGGTGAGAGAGAAGACAACCAACAATGACGGAGAGACTGAGAGTCAGAGGCAGACGGACAGAGATGCAAGACGTTATACATCCTTGGTTTAGGCTGGGGGTATGAACCACCCTGAACCCTTATCCCTAAACCTAAACCCTAAACCATGAACCACCCTGAACCCTTATCCCTAAACCTAAACCCTAAACCATGAACCACCCTGAACCCTTATCCCTAAACCCGTTGTCGGGTTAGTTTGAATCGGAGGAAGGAAGGGCACGGCAGGAGCGCCATGAGCTTTGGCAAGGCACCGCGCAAGGCTCCTCTTGGCGCCTCGCTACAAAGGATGGGGCTAGTTAGAAGTGCCTTGTAATGAGGTGAGGTGGGTTTGTGTGTGTGTGTACATATGTCTGTACATTTCATATATATATATATACATACACATGCACATATACATCTATGTATTCATTGTATGTATATATATATGTGTGTGTACGTAGGTATACACATGTGTTCGTCTATATCTGTATCTATATCAAAACCTGTATCGTTATGTACACACATACACACACATACATACATACATACATACATACATACATTTTGAGGCACTAATGAAGCTCAGATTAGTTTCTTGCAACGGGATCGAATTCAAGTTCAGTTCAAAGTGCCATAAAAAGGCAGCTATGTTCAATACCATGCTTTGTTTCTTCTGGTAAGTTCCTGAACAACAGCCCTGTAGAAGAAGCACGAGAGTTTCGGGCTCAGGGTTAAGACTCCCGGTAAGGATGAAGTTTTGAGTTTCACCCTCCTCCAACGCCACGACCTGCACCTCGGAGCTACAGCACTTAAACCTTGCAGCCCTAAACCGGGAACATGTTCAATATGATTGCACCTAATTGTGTGCAGGCCGGGCGTCGGAATGCAGTTTAGGGTTTTTCTTGGTCTCCTAGACGCACTCAATAATATTACCTTACAATCCTAATCACAAGAACCCTCCGTAGGGTTTAGGCGTTTCATGGTTTCAAGGTTCAGGGTTTCAGGGTGCGGTTTATGGTTTAGGGTTTCTACGCTTTTGGGGTTTTTTTGGGCATGGAGACAACCCAGACCCTGAATTCAAGCGCTTTGGTTCATAACCGACTGTATGTCCAGGATCCTAGATATTCTTGGGAAAGAAGATAAGCAAGAAGAAGAGCTTTGTTTTGGTGGGTCTGTAACCCTAAACCCCTAAACCCCTAAACCCTAAACCGGTCTGTAGGTAAGGCTCAGGGTGTAAGGCACCCTTGACACTTCGACCCGAACGTAGCCTGCCTCCTCACTGACAAGGCGGGTTGAAAAAACAACTTGAACTCTAATTATAAGGAACCCTTTAAAGCAACCCTAAACTACTTAGTAGCTGAGTGGACACACTTTACACTTTTTGGGATAGTATTACCCACTATAAAACTGAAAGTGTACACTTTTTGGGGGCTTATGAACTCAGCAACTAAGACTACCTTAAAGGAACCCTTAAAAGAATCTTTAGAAGAAGCCCTAGCAGGAACGCTACAAGGAACCCCTAGACGGCACCCGAAGAGCGCATGAAGCTTGAACTCCTCAGCTTTGCACCGAGGGCTTAAGCCCGGCACCCCTAAGTTTAGGCTTAAGGGCTTAGGGTGCCTAGGGAGGGCTAAGGAAAAATGTGGCTTGAAGAAAAATACCACCCTAGGCCCTTAAACGCTGCCAGGTGTTTAGGTGGATCTGTGGAGTGCTTAGAGAAAGCTCACATTTCATGAGCCAAGGCATGTTCGCCAACAAACACCAGCCAAGGCGGTGGCGCTTTGTTGTTTCCGGCTCGGGCTTGAGTGTGAGGATCTAAATAAACAGAATAGGGCAGCGGGGATGTTGGAGTATGTTGTGAGGGACCTTTCGGGAGAATAGCACCAACTACGCAGACTTCTATTCGAGGGATGAGAAGTAATGACTTGCCAGTCTGATACGCCTCCCCCCCGCCCCTCCAGTCTTGGAAGACTTGTTTGCGCTCAAGTCCAAATAACAAACCGACACATGCAGATCCTGAAGCTTCCTGCTGCCGAAATCGATACCATTGGTCGGTCTGACACGCTGTCTAGCTGTTCTGTCAGCTGCATGTGTGCACTTCGTTACCTTCCTGCAATTTTCACTTCACAATGCCAGCTGTTGGTGCCTCCTCGTGTTTACATCGTAGATGCTTTCCTCGGACGTGTGGGTGTTTTGTGTTTGCATAGCGCCTTGTCGTTGCACTCACGGATCTCGGGCAGAAAGGGCGTTGGAAGTGGATTGTTGAAGGCCTCTTCCTCTCCGGCGAGGATGCGGGTTGAGAAAGCCGGTGATGGAAGCGTGTGGTCAGATCCAGCATTTTGGGGCCCATTATACTATAATTCGAATAAGGAACCCCCGAAATAGTATTGGTAATTGTTCAGGCCCCTATGTTAGCACCCGGCCCTGCATTAGCATTTGTCCTACCTTGGGAATGGAAGAATGGTAGCAATAGCAGTTATAATTGTACCCCATTCCTCCATTCCCTACTAACCAAAGATAAGTTGTGACAGGTTCAGCGGTCGCGCATTGCTTCCCAAACGACTCAAGGTTTGACCCCGAGAGCTGGCTCCCTCTCCCTGCGTCCGAACCCTAGACCCGAAGCTCTGAGCCCTAAACCCTGAATCCTAAACCATGAACCCGAAACCCATAAACCATAATATAGGGGCCTAAATAATTGCCTATACTATTTTGGGGGTTCCTTATTGTATTTATAGTATAATATCTCACATCCCTATTCTACAGTAGTCATTAAGGCCCCCCATATTATACCTAAGCCCTAGACTGTGAGCGGGTTTCTTCTTCTTTCGGCTGGCCGCCTCGACTCCATGAGCCTGGGGCCCTTACAGCGTAAACCAAGACAAACCCGAAGCCCAAAGGGTAATATAGGGGCCTTAATAATTAGAATAGGGTTCCTTTAAAGGGATCTATAAGGGCTTTTATAGGGGCCTTAATGGTTAGAATAGGGTTCCTTTAAAGGGGTTCTTTTAACGGGTTGCTGTAAGGCATCTATAATTGGGTTTAGGTAGGGTTTAGGGGTCTTAATAATTAGAATAGGGTTTGGGGGTATAGTATACGATGGTTATAATCAGGAACCCCCACAATAGTAGGGGTAGTAATTATTTAGGCCCCTATATTAATCCCTGAGCTGTCCTGCGAATCCTTTGCCTACGTATTTGGTATTCAGGCTTTGACGGGATTACCACGTAATAAGCTTAGCCCTGAGTCGTCTCCAACGGGTCCTGGTGCCTAAGCAGTTGATACTCATACTCAGGCTTTATGGCCGAAGCACATACTGCATGAGCATCAAGACCCTTCGGGTCATCAACCCGTATTCATACGTATCTACTAGGGTTCCATACCAGGTTAGAACTAGGTTCCCCAGTAGTACCCTTTTACCCTTTTTCTTCTTGGGTTCCCTTATTAAAACCGAATAGTAGGAAAAAGGGTACCCTTATAATTAAGGGGCTACTGGGGAACCTAGAAAAGGATTCATCCTAGTCAGCCGCCCCAAATTTCGGAAACGACGGAGCATCCTAGCAGGGACACCGTCGCTACCTTGATGAATCATCGTGAGGTGGATCCTGCACATCCGGCTGTAAGGGTTTCTAGAGTGTGGGTTTCCCAGAGAGCCCAATACCCCTTAATTAAGGAATATGGCTTAAATTATATAGGGCCTCATATTATGATTGAAGCTATATTCCTTAATAAAGGGGGTATTGGGCTCTCTGGGGAGTGTGGGTTTCCTGGTTAGGTAAAGTTGCGGTCCTTGTTTCGTGGTCGCAAACCGTAATATAGGGGCCTCAATAATTGGAATAGGGGTTTGGAGTATAGTGTATCCCCAAACCCTATTCTAATTATTAAGGCCCCTACATTAATTACTGTACTTTCCTAGATGCAGGTCTCAACGTAAGTCGTCTTTGTTGCAAGCCGTCAACAGCTTCGCACTGAGCCGTTGCACAGTTGTACAGCAGTATCCTATACCGATACCGGAACTGAGCCGAAACCCAAGTCCCAATTTTCGCTGGTCGTACTTTCGGGCAGGACAAGCCCGAACGTGAACCCTTGCTTGGAGAGCGTCACACTCGCTCTTTGTTTTCCGGTGATTCGGCACTCTTCCGGTGATCAAATAGTAACTACTGCATTGGCAACTCGGTGCCCTAAAGAAGGGGTAGGGGCATCGTGCTACAGGTACCTTACATCCCAGTCCCCCAATTCCAACGTCCCCCAACCCCACATCCTCATGCCTAGACCTTGCCCTTAACACAAATAACTTTCCATGTTATATAAGGTCTTATAGAGCGAGTTCACAATATGAAAGCCTACAGAGGTAGGTATTATATGGTCTAACCACTTGCCTTCTTCAGGACTTATCTAAGGACATCAGGGTCTAGGAAACCCAAAAAGCGTATGTCTACGTACCTCTTGGAAAGGCCTGGGCACGCCCCTCGAGGTCTTCGCGGAGTCCGGAGGCCCTGTGACAACGTGGGAGCTACCCTACGGTTGATGATATAAACCCTGCATCGAAGTAGCGGAGAGACACTTTACACTTTTGGGGATAGTATTACCCACTATAAAACTGAAAGTGTACACTTTTGGGGGCTTATGAACTCAGCAACTAAGGCATTGCCCATACTGAGGAATATACCATCTTTCACATAGTCTAGGGTCATTACCAGGTAATGCAGGATTTATATCATCAACCGTAGGGTTCCTTTCCAGGTTTTTCAAATTTTTTATAGGGTTGAATATAAGGGCCTTAACGCTACCTAAATCACAATAAGGCTCCTTTCTAAAGGTGCCAGCCAGGGGGTCTTCTTGATTGACAGCAGATCATCTTGTTGACTTCGGGGTGATAGACATAGCACCGGGTAACTGTCGAGAAGGCGATTGGCAAGAGGCGAGCTTCACACAGCCTAAGGGGGTATTGCGGATTGAGGCGAGCTTCACGCAGCCTACGGGGGATCGTGGGGTGGGGAAGCATTGCAGATCGGCTGAGTTTTTATTGCATGGGTGATTCGGGACCGGCAGCCCGTACTGCCGAGCTTCGCCTTCAGCTCTCAGCTGCATTGCAACTCCAGGATACCCGCCGCGGAGGCGGCCCCGCGACAAGTTCTGGCCGCGTCCGACGTGGCCTCCATTGTCGAATTCCAAAGGGCTACCTTCTAGAGCTGGAATCCGGCCTGAACCGGTTAAACGCTGCGGATGGCGCAAACCTCGAGACCGTGAGAGCGAGAGTTGCGTTTTTGGACGGCGGCGGACTTCCGGCGAGGTTTGAGGAGGTTTGGAGGGTCAGTGAACCCTAAGGAACGCATGTAAAACTCCGAGGGCCCTATGTTACTAGCTGCTTCAGAGTTTATGTCGCGTTTTCCAGCTTTTCATCAAGGTCGCATGCCGTTGCAGATATCCTTTGCTTTAACGGTCAGGGTTTGCATCAGAATCTAATCCTAGTAGTAGAGTAGGTAACCTTTAACCATCTTTAACCTTTTTGGGGTAGTATAATCCCTAAATAATCCTGATATTGTGAAAAGGTTAACCTTTAGTTCCCCATGATACCCGACAAGTAAGTAATGTCTTCGGGCTTTGCAGCTTTGTGGCCTTAAACCCTAAACCCTAAAAACTAAACCCTAAACCCTAAAAACTAAACCCTAAACCCTAAACCAGTGTTGTAAAGGCTTGGGGTTCGGGCCACGGAGGATTCGGAGCCTCCAAGTTGAACCCCCAACATCCCGAAACCCTATGGTAGTTGCCAGAAAGTTGGAACATCATTATCCTCAAGGTAGAGTATATAGGGGATCCTAGCAAGAATCCTCCTAAACCCATGTTCCAACTTTCTGGGGTTCACTGTGCCTCTAAGCTCTAAACACTAAACCCTTACTATACCCCTATAGCCAGAGAGCCCAATACCCCTCAATTAAGAAATATGGCTTAAATTATATAGGGCTTCATATTATGATTTAAGCTATATTCCTTAATTAAGGGCTGTTGGGCTCTCCGGGTGCTATACCCCTATAGAGTGTTTACAGAGACCCACAAGTTGGAATACGTAAAACCCTCTTAGGTCTTACCTAGCGTCTCCATAATTGTAGTTTCTTTTTTGGTTAACCAGTTCTATGGTTAGAATCCTATAATAGAGATTTTGGTTAACCAAAAAAGGAACCACAATGGAGACTGTAGGTAGGGCTCCACTGAACCCTATCCCGAAACCTTACCCTAACGCCTAAACCCTGACAGTACCCCATGGATCCCTTAAACCCCAAACCTTCTTAGGGCTCCGCTGGGGTTCCTCATTATAATTATAGTATAATTGGCCCCAAAACCCTATTCTAATTATTAAGGCCCCTAAACCCTACCTAAGCCCGATTATAGATCCCTTTTTGCAACCCTCCAAAGGAACCCTTTTGATTTTAAGTGGCAGGAGGTGCCTGGCAGCTTCGCAGCCGCTGGGACGCCGGAGAGACGGCCGGAGCCGGGAGCGCCTCCGGCGCGGGCTGTGAGAGAGGACTCCTTAGGGTTCAGGGTTTAGGGACTCCGCCAGCAGAGAGATCTTTTAAGGATTTAGGGTTTTGAGGTTTTAGGGTTTTGGTTTTAGGGTTTTTGTTTCGGGTTTGGGGTTTCGGTTTTTCGGCTTTAGAGTTTTTGGGGCTAAAGGTTTAGAATTTGTGGCGCGCAGGAATTGAGGCTCATGGTTGTAACTACGGTTTAGATGGGGTCCCCAGACAGCCCAATACCCCTTAATTACGGAATATAGCTTAAATCATAATATGAAGCCCTCTATTTTTTAAGCTATATTGCTCAATTAAGGGCTATTGGACTCTCTAGGTCATCTACATTGGGGTCAGTAACATGACTGCAACATTGTCCTCATGGGGAAAAGCGTCCCGTTGGTGGCACTGCAGCGCTGGCCGTTGTTGTTGTCCTGGTGTTGATGATACAGCTGTTGTTTTTTGCTGCTGGTATTGTTGCAGTTCCTGTTGTTGTTCATGTTGCTGTTGCTGCTGGTCCTCGTCGTCGTGGGATTTGAGGGTATAGGAGTGTTGCTGTTGCTGCTATTGACGGTGCTGACGATGATGATGATGATGCTGATGCTGGTGATGATGATGGTGATGACCATGATGATGGTGATGATGTTGGTGATGACGACAGCACTGTTGTTGCTGTTGTTGTTGATGTTTATGGCGATGTTGTTAATCGTGGTGATGACGATGAAGAAGAAGAAGACGAGAAGGAGGAGGGGGAAGGACACACGATGATTACAATGGGTAGTGATGCTGACTAGTTACTCCTCATGATATCGCAGACCTTTGCAAAATCTGTTTGCTAGTCTCCGTTCGCATACCAACAGGTACACCAGCAATAACAGAAAAAATTGAAGCGACAATACTTGCCCTCCGCTTGTTCACCTTTTGCGCAACGATAAAGATTTGAACGTCGCTCCCCAAATCTCCGCCTGTGCCGTAACCCTTAAACCAAATCTCCGCCAGATCCCGAACCTTCAAAAGCCCCAAAGGGGAACCCGAAAAAACCAAGTTGAAACCTGAAGCCCTAACACCTGCAACCCTAGACCCTAAACGTCCCTAAACCCTATAATTCTAAGCAACCCTCAACCCCAAACCCAAACCCTAAGCCAAGACTCTAAAATGAACCCTAAAGCCCTGAACCCCTAAACCCCAAAAGGAACCCAAGACAGCCCAACGGCCTATGCCAGCACTTGCCCCCAGGAACTCAAAAGGCGCCTGGCGGAAATGAAGGACTGAAACTTAGTAGCTGAGTGGACACACTTAACATTTTTTGGGATAGTATTACCCACTAAAACTGAAAGTGTACACTTTTGGGGGCTTATGAACTCAGCAACTAACGAAAACAAGCCTGAGACCCCAATATCACCTTGATTAGGGAATATGGCTTAAATTATATAGGGCTTCATAAGCTATATTCCTTAATTAAGGGGTGCTTAAATTATATAGGGCTTCATATTATGATTTAAGCTATATTCCTTAATTAAGGGGTGCTTAAAATATATAGGGCTTCATACTACTATTTAAGCTATATTCCTTAATTAAGGGGTATTGGGCTCTCTGGGAAGGTCCAGGGTGTCGGGGTTTGGGGGTTCCTTTAAAGGGTACTATAAGGGCTCATTTAAGGGATCTATAGGGTGTAGGGGGTTAGGGTTTAGGGGTTTTGGGGTTTTGGCTTTAGGACAAGGATACAGGAAAAGGGTGATGCTGAGGGCTCTCAAGGGTTCAGGGTCTAGTTTTTAGGGTGTAGGGTCTTAGGGTTTAGGACTTTGGGGTTCAGTGTTCAGGGTCTGGAGTTTAGGGTTCATGCTTAGCATCGACCCCTGCTTAATCAGCCCTGTTACGTGATAGCCAGTACGTAGTCGGTATATGAACATTGAGGCCAATCAAAGGTGTGTAGTCATCAGGGGTTTGCAGTAAGCCGTGTACTTCCAAATCAAAGGATCTTCCTGGGTATCTACTAGGGTTCTACAGGGCTTGATAGCTGGGATCTATAGAGTTTTTTAGACATGGGTTCTGGGGTTTTAGGTCGGGGTTTCCCAGTTTATAATCAGGGAAAGGGCCGCCGAGAAGATTTTGCGCGATACCGGGCCAGTGACGGGAGAATACAGGAAGCTTGGGAAACGTGTTCATGGTCGACAAGGAATGCTGTCGACGTGCCAGTGCAACTGCAGCGGGAGCGCCAGTGCTGTTTTCGCCTCGAGCAGGCTGCCAAGTGGATAGGAAAAAGTGAGCGAGTCCTGGGAAGCGACCGCGGCGGTGACTCACAGAGTTCCATGCTACCACGACACGAGGCTCGCAGCTCGTTGAACAGGCCTCTTCCGTAGTACGGACTATTATGATAGGGCTGATCGGGTTCGGATTTAAAAGCCCCGAAAGATTTCGGGAAGAGCTGCTCTGAGAATGACTTTTGAGAAGCTGTCCGCCCGCGTCGGCACCACCGTAACAAAGCGTGCCAGAGGCTTGCTCGCTGAAGCATCGCATTCACGGCAGAGGTGCCCCGATCTTTGTGTAGCCGGCACCCCAACCACCTCTTGCTTGTGTGGAAAAGCAGCAGGAGTGAGAGAGCAGGGCGTCCTATCTCGTGGCGTTCTCTGAAGGAGAACCACCCGGCAAGCGCTTTTGCAGGAAAAGGGTTTTTCAAATGGCTACAAGAGCAGGCGGCCTTTATCTGGTGGCAGCTTATGAGGGGGGTCCACTTGGCCAGCACGCAGGAGGAAGGGGTGTTTTCCAATGGCTGGGAAGAGCAGGGGTCCTTTTTTCTGGTGGCATTTTATGAAAGAGAGCCACCTGGCGAAAGAGCAGGGGGTTATGAAATGGCCTGGGGTTCTTATCCAGTTTTTGTTTTATGATGGAGAACCCGGTTCGAATGGTCACGAAGGAGCGGGTGGTCCCTATCCAGTGGCATTTTATGAAGGAGAACCAGCTGGCAAGTGCTTGCAGGAGGAGGAGGAGGTCTTCAAATGGTTACCCTTCTGGAGTGTATGATGTCCAAGCTGAGCAAGGCGAGCCGGAAAAAGCAAGAGCGCCGGACGATTAGCGATTGCGACGTTGAACTGGGGGTAAGATTGCAGGAGACCTGCATGCCCCTCAACGCGCAAAGCCGGAATGGAAAGCAACACGCCGCAGCCACACCGAGACACGCGGAACCCAGCACGCTAGTGCTATAGCAAGCCAACCCTCAACCCAAAAGCCCCTGAACCCTCGAAACAACGTCAGAACCCCTATAGGAAGCCTTGTTGACACCGTAGAGTGACATGATTGAACTCGCGATGAAAGCTCCGCCGCAAGAGTTTTTTGTTGGCAACATCGGGACCCGGATAACTGCTATACTTGTCCTCCCACGAGTGTCCTTCATATGGTTGCGCTAGAGTTTAGATGATAATTTATGCCAAAACCCAATTCCACCTGGTTCCGGCCCCTATGTTAGCTTGATCTTTTGGGCGTGTAGATTCAACATATCTCGTAGGGTCCATGTGCGTATTTGGGGTGCGTTTCAACGGTTCCCTCCAAGGTTCTATCGAGGTTTATTCGGGCTTGCATCGGCTCTACTATTGGGTCTCATAACTGCCATGTATATACTGTTGTTCTCCAAGGGGCTCCTATAATAACTGAATTAGAGCCAACCCGTAGCCGTATCGTAGAGGGGTACCTACATGGACCGTCATGGACCTGTAAAGCAATAGATGTCCTGGAAACGAAGTGTGACAACGGGTAGGGTTTAGTGTTCTCGTTGGGGCTTTCTAGAAGAAGAATGAACAGCATAACAACCACCCTAGGATCCAAAACCCCTAGCGCCGTAAACCCGACACCCGTAAAGCCGAAGCCTAGGCTTAACCCGTTGTGAAGAGGCTTGTGCCAAGAAAGACACACACGCACACGTCCGCACACGCATGCAAACAATAGTCCCGAAGGTCCCGACACAACAATATCACAAGGAACCATGCCAACCGCCCCGAAGAACAAACAATAATTACAAGTAGCCCTAAACCCGAAAGCTTGCACCCAATCGGAAGAGGTCCTCCTTGAGGCAGCAGAGCGGGCTGAGCAGCAAAACCAGCCGAGGGGGCCCAAAGCAAGACGGCCCCTCGGCAGGAGTTGCTTCTGCAGAGAGCCGGGCTGAGGGGTTCGGCGTTTTAGAGTTTACGGTTCAGGGATCTAGAGTTCGGGGGTTTGCGTGGGGTTCAGAGTTTGTGTGTTTGGGGTTTCAGGGTTTTGCGGGAAAGGTTGACCGACCCCGTTCCTCAAGACCCCACACCAGCATCCCGATTATGCTTTGGACTGAGGTGGCGGTGAGTGCGGGGAGATCGTGTAGGGCTAAATTTGCGTGGTTTAGGGGCTAAAGGTTTAGGATGCAGGGTGTAGGTTTTGCGATTGAAGGTGTTGAAGTTTAAACCCCCGTATGAAAAACGCTGACAAAGAATATCTTCAACCGTTTCAATGTAAGTTTGAGAGTCCTTGTAGATGCCCATGCAACCAGACTGGAAATAAAAGCCTCTGGCCCTCCAGACACCTGCAAAACACAACTTCTACAGCTTTATATAAACACACCCCCAAATTTCAAATCATTCTAGAACACAAACCCCAAGCCCTTTAAATCCAAAACCCTCGAATAATCCTAAACCGCCGAAACCAAAAAGGCCCTAAACCTCTATGCCCAAACCTTGCTGGAGCCCGCTCAAAACGCTGCGACGAAAATCCCTGAGGGTCCAATACACCTTCCTTACGGAGAGTCTAGTATGGTGATGCAAGGTGTGTATATATATATGTATATATATACCTGTACATGTCTTAGTAGTACTAGTATGATGTAAGGTATATGTCTGAGTTATACTGTTTTTCAGGGGTATTCGGTACCCTGCAATACCCTGCAACATCCCAAAGCCTGCGCGAAGTTTTCGGAGGCCGCACAGTGCGCCGAGGCCGCTTCGGAGGGAGGAAAGGCCGGCTTAAGCAGGGCGAGGAGCTCGGGTACTATAGGGGCCTAAACAGTTGGTTAGTCATTGCACCAAAACCCCTGTCTAATTATTGAAGCCCCTATCGTACGGGTTTCGGCTTCGGTTTTAGAGCAGGAACAGATAGACTCCGAAACCTCCTACTTGTGGAATATGTTCTGGGGCTTTCTGTAAGGATCCTTATGGGGCTTTATAATTATTGAACCGGGCTTCCTGCATACGCTGTTTATCAGATTGGCGATCGTCTCTTAATCCAAGGGGGGGGGCGGACTTCTGGCGCGGAGCATACGCTTGTTGTCAGATTGGGGATCGTCTCTTAATCAAAGGGGAGGCGGATTTCTGGCGTTTTCTCGCTACAAGTAGCAGGCCTAAATGACCCTGCGAAGCCCAATTGTCATCAGTCAGGGTTCCTTGATGTTATTTTGGGAGGGTGGGGGTTCTAAAGGGGTTTGGGAGTGTTTGTGTATCTATGTGTATCTTGTTTTGCATGTTTTTTGAGGGCGTTTAGGGCCTCAAGGCTTCAGGATGTTTGATTTGAGGGTTTAGGGTGTAGGTGGCCCCGAGGCTGTTTCGGAATCCCTTATGTTCAGAGGCGTGGGTCTTGAGTTTGTTTTTGTCGGTGTGTTATGTCTTTGCGTAGGGTGTTGTGTGTTGTCTTGACGCGGAGCTACTGGCTACTGGATTGGCAAGGTGTGTATAGCTTTGTAGTGGGGATGCTGCCTTAGCAAGACAATTTTCTGCAGGAGACTGATCCGTACCCTTGAGGTAGACGAAAGCCCTGAACCACGAGCCAGGAATCTACCTACCCGTCAATCCCAAAATGCCCGAAACACCCAAAACAGCAAAATCTTATTTTGAACACCTAGACCCTTAAACCGCTTAAACCCTAAAACCCCTAAACCCTTAAGCCCTAAACCCTTAAACCCTTAAGCCCTAAACCCTAAACTCTCAAAAAGCTAAAACCCCAAAACCGAAGCCGCAGCCAGGCCTCATAGGCCAGCAGCCAGGGCCTGCCGTGGCGTGGTCTCTGGGACTTCGATTTAAGAACTTAGGGGTTCAGGGGTTTAGGGGTTTAGGGTTTCTAGTAGGCGCTTTACGAACCCTGGGTTTCGGCTCGGGGTGACTGCACTCCCAGTGTTCTTCACTTTTTCAAGCCTCCTCCAAGCCTGTAGGTCAACCCCCCCCCCTGCAGCCATGGGTGGCAAGCAAGGGGGCAAAGGTAAAGGCAAAGGTCAGAGCAGAGCAGGGAGAGGCAACACTCCTTCTCAGTTGCCAGCCGAAGACCAAAGACACGCGCAGTGGANGCCATGGGTGGCAAGCAAGGGGGCAAAGGTAAAGGCAAAGGTCAGAGCAGAGCAGGGAGAGGCAACACTCCTTCTCAGTTGCCAGCCGAAGACCAAAGACACGCGCAGTGGATCAACCAAGTACGAGTGTCACAGGGCTTGGCTACCAAGTCCACGGGATCCCTAGCTCGCAGCAAAGCCCGAGCAATGGCACATCGCCAAGGAGGAGTTCCAGAGCCTGTCGCGGCAGCAGCCATAGGTGAGCCTAGTGTCAGACCACCTCGGCCTCCAAGTCCCCCGATTCGCGGTTTCTGAGTAGGTAAGCTTTAAGGGGATCCTTAAAGAACCTAAGAGAATGCTGGGCCTATTGGGCTTCCCTGCAAGAGAGGGTGTTGGGGCATAGGATAGGGTGACATGCTGTATATAATAGTATATTCATGGTAGATAGGTTTTTTTATCATATTACCAAGTAAAGTATAACTTATACTATAAGCATATTATAGCATAATATAGCAAAGTTTATAGTATATGAACAGTAAGGAGACCTCGGGTTTCATATGGGTTTAGGGGTTTAGGGTTTAGAGGGTGCAGGGTTTAGGGTTTGTAGATTCGGTTATTAGGTGTTCTGCCCCTCTTACGAACTAGAGATTCAGGTGCTTGCCCTTGCATCTACACGCTAAACCGCTCTCGCACCCGTCACGGCTATTGCCCTCAAATCTTGAACTCCTTGAACTCCTGTGGCCCGAAAAATACCTTTACCTTGAACCTTAAAACCATGTTTTGCACTGCTGGATACATTTTTTCGCAGGGTCCTAGAGTAAGAACATAGTGTTGCAACTTAAGCAAAAGGGTGCATCAGTAGATGCACCTTCTGAAAATCTGTCTATTGCTCTGCAAACTTGCTTAAATTGCATATAGAACCCTGAAGAATCCCTCTAAGACCCTGAACCATTATAGCGCCCGTATAATTTATAATTCCAAAATGAACTACGAAGCCCGAGTGGAATCCTATACACGGAAGCTTCCAACACCCTATACTCCTGAACTCGACAGCCCAATAAATCCTGATCCTTAATCCCCCATCAAGCCCTCCCCCGGCAACAGCCCAATGACGTGCCCCATCCATTAAACAATCCACTACCAATAAAGGCACTTCCCAGAAAATCTTGCTGAAATCGTCCTTGCCTTTTGCAACGATTTTTGAGTTAGAGGGTGTAAGAGCAGGAGCAAGAGCCGCAGCAAGAGCAAGAGCAACAGCCGGAGCAGGAGCAGATCCCCCCATGTGACAGCAGAGATAAAAGCCACCCTAACAATAAGACACTTTTTGACTTTGTATTGGGGGCGGGTCCACCTGTGTAGTGTTAGGGGACTATAAACGGTACAGACCTTGAAACCTCGCAGCCCGAAAAGCCAAGAGCCTTCAGGCAATCCTCACAACCTGATGCCGAAAAGAGCCCTAACCCTAAATCCCGAAACACCCCTCCTGGTTTACTGGCCTGTTCGCGATGACCTTGCGGATTTGTCGGAAATTGGACTTCCCCAAACGCCTGAGACCTGCAACCAGAAATTCCGGAACCCGAAAATACTCTAAACGGTCAAGCCCGAACCCCTAAACCCCTAAAGCCCCTAAACCCCTAAACCTAACCCTGTAATTTAAGGTAAGGTTAAGTATATACTAATTTGGGTACATGGACCCTTATACCCTAAACCCGTATAGAGAACCCTTAGAGGAGCCCTTCAAGGAACCCTATTAGGGTTTCGGAGCCGTTGCGCTAAAGGTTCCCAATAGCCGGAATGCTGCGCTGCACTGCCCCTGCTGCCAAGCCTGGGTCCTGGGTAGCACCTGGGCTTGCCATTATGCTTAGTCTTCTATATTATTATTATTATTATTATGATTATTATGGTTATTATTATTATGATCATTATTATTACTATCATTACCTACTATTGTCTTACTGCTCGTGTTTCTTTCCATGTTGCTGGGGAGGTGAGTTAGGGTTTAGGGTTTAGGGTTGGTTCGTTTAGGCTTCGGGGGACCAGTATGGGGTAGTGTCAAGATAGTGGTGTTGTTGTTGTTGATTTGGCGGCAGGGTGGCGCAGCATGCTTTCTACGGTGCTCCGTACGGGGTTTCCTCAGGCGTTTGCTCTGGAGCTACACTTCAGGCTCACGTGGCCCTTGGGGTGTTTAGGTTTCAGAACTTCGTGGGAGCTACTATAGGGGCCTCAATAATTCCCAACACTCTTGTGGGGGTTCCTTCTTATATTTATAGTATACTGGCCCCCAAAACCCTATTCCTAGCAGTAGAGTAGGTAACCTTTAACCTTTTTGGGGTCGTCTAATCCCTCTATAATCCTTATATTATGAAAAAGTTTAACCTTTAGTTCCCCATGATACCCGACAAGTAGGTATTCTAATTATTAAGGCCCCGACATAAGGAGGATTAGAGTTTGTCGGTTTAGGCTCGTGGCTGTGGGCTACACATAGCTGAGTGGTTTTCCCAGGTCTGAGCGATTAAGGGAGTTCGATGGTTCTTTCAGATCCCAGGCGCTGAATATAGGGGCCTAAATATTTACCAATACTATTTTGGGGGGGGTTCCTTATGATACTTATAGTAAAATGGGCCCCAAAACCCTATTCTAATTATTACGGCCCCTATAGTAAGGTTTGTGTTCTCTTGTATGGTTGCCCCCCCTGGGGTTGAGCATCTAAGCTAGTTCAGGAACACGGTTCACCGAAACTGATAGATTAGACGTCAACCTGAACCGACTATCCTAACCACGAGCCCCTAGACGAATAACCCTGAACCCTAAATCCTATATGGGAGTCTCCGAAAAAAGGGGTACCTTATTTGGGGGTCCTCATAATAAGGATCCCACTATTTAGGATACTATATTAGGGTCCCCTATTTTCGGAAGCCCCCATATCTCCCTCATATTTGAAGCTTTTCGGATTTGGGTTTCAAACGGGTTTCGGGCTCCATACGGTCATAGTCATAGTACTGTATGTCGTCCCTGTCATGAGATAGGGCCAGCTCGGTGAACTAAGTCCCTGTTAGGGTCTCCGAGAGAGTGCGACTCTGATAACGAGGAATCAAAGAGGATCCCAGTATAGAAACTTACTCGTGTCGTTTCATAGCCGGGTAACATTGATATTTTTCTGGGTACTTAAACCCGAACATGTCGATTTTCATTACAATCTCAACCATGAACCAGATGTATTTGGAAATGATGGGGCCTTCCCTGTTATGGTGGCTCGGGAGCAAAAGACTATACTACAGGGTCCGTAGCGCCGGGTGTAAGTGAAGTGCGTATTCCATTGTCCGTAGTAAGTGAGATCTCAGGAGAGATGGACCAATTCATCGTCGAGGATTTCCATGACAATCGTCCCCAAGCTGCCTTGGACTTTAAGACATGTCGAACTTAGACTTAGATAGCCAATGGGAGAACTGGAAGCTTTTTGGCCATATATATATATATTTACATATATATATATACATATGTATATGTCTCCGGTTTTGGCAAAGTTGTGCACAAACCCGGATCTCGCGATATATATGTTTGGTCTATCTGTCTTAGAAAGTTTGAACTTTTGGCCCGCTTACTGAAGAAGAGAGAGAAGGCTGAGGCGCTTCTTGCCATTCAAAGGGGTAGTTCTCTAAAGCAAGGTCCCTTTGGATCCCCCAAATAGTACGGCACCCTTTTTCAAAGGACCTAAAAGTCACTCTAGTTTAGGGAACTACCGAAATCCACAATGGGAGACACTTTTGGGTACTGTTGGGCCCGGGTCCCTCAGGCGGTTTGGTATTTAACATTTATGGTTTGGTGTCTGGTGTTCGGGCTTTAGGGTTAGGGGGCTCTTTGGGTCCAGGTTTCTTGGGTTTGTAGTGTTTCAGAAGGACTTTCGCCCAGAAAGCCCGAAGGATAGAAAATCCTGAAGCCCGCAATGTAACGGGATGAGGTTCGCTAACGGTCGGGCGTTTCGGCACCCCAAATTCAAAGTCTAAGCCTTAGACTCTATGTGCGAACAGACTGAACCCTAAGACCCCAAGTAAGTTAAGTGGGCAAGCAACGCCCCAAACGAAAGCTTTGGGAAATTAGTGCTCCTGAACCCCTTCGAGCGCCCCTAAGCGACACATTCCACCGCGAAAGTCCTGGAATCTGCAATCCCAGCTGTGCTGCCAAGGCAAGCTCTATCACTTCCTCAAGAATAACGACCGTTGAATCCGTTTAATCTTCGCAGCGAGCCCTCTTTTCAAGAAGGAGGTTTAGGGCTTTAAGGTTTAAGACTCGTTAAAGCAGAGTTGTTTGTTGTACGTGCTTCTTTATGGCAAAGTGGTCCAGACATCCTAACTTAGGATTCGCTTTTGTTGGGTTAATTGCAATTACTACTGCTATTATTACTCACTTACTTGCGTACTTACCGATCTCCTACCTAGACCAACCTACCTACCTACCTACCACGACCAGGACGACTACGACACGACGACTGCGACGACGACTACGACGACGACTACTACTTGTCAGCGCGGTCGTCATCTTCTCCCGAGTAGATATAATGCTAGCACCAGCTTTGTGTCGTAGTAGCGGCGCCGTAGTAGCAGCAGCGGCGGCAGCAGCAGTTGTGGCTCATTCAGGAGATCCATTAATCAGCTTCGGATTTTCAATGATAAGAGGCAGTTTGACCTTAACATGAACCAGCGAACCACAGGTGGCACCTATTACTATAGAGGACAGTAGTTCATCATGGGCCCCACAGCGCAGAAGGGCTAGGCACTGTGTCGTTTTGCAAAGGCATTCGGTGATCTTGGCCTCCCCAACTTTGATCCCTAAACCTCCACGATCCACAGAAATCTTTGTGGAATGTGGAGGGCTTGAGTGGCTACCGCCCCTGTCAGATTTGTGTCACTCCGTCTGCAAAGCAGCCCGCTGCTGGCAAAGCCAAGCCCGGTAACTCGAATTGAACCTCTTATGTCGAGGTTCGTGGGCACTTGAGGACTACACCTCCTCCTGCTTCTACAGTCTTAACTGCAACCCGTAACAAGGAGACCGGGATCAGAATGGAGACGCTAAGCCCCAAAGACAAAACCCTAAACCCTAAGCATAAAATGGAAGGGCGCGTGCTTGATCAAAGTGGATTCTCTGGTGGCACGGTACCGTCCGTAGCTTTGGCGGCTCAAGCCCGCAAACAGCAGCAAAGGGCTTCAAGCAAACTCCAAAGTTGTAGGGTTCATGGTCAAGGTTTTCGATACTATTGGTCAAAAGCGGAGATCAGCAAAAACTAACTCGGAGCGGCTGGGGCGGTCGAGCATGCTGGAAAACCATGAGTTAACCTCAGACAATGTCGTCTAAGATTGAACGTGGGGTTCTCCGTTTATGGCTATATCTCTCCATTATCTGTTAGCAGCACATCTTACGAGAGATAGCGTAGAACCCTCTTTGCGCACTGTTTTGATAGTGCATCCGCAGATTGGTTTTAGGGTTTAGCGTTTAGGGTTTAGGATTTAGAGGGTTTAGGGTTTTGGCTATTGCTGGAGCTTGCCGGCTCCACAAGGGGACGGCAGTGATGCCCAGTGCCTGCCTCGGGGGACTTGGGGGATGTACTTGGAGGTTCATGGGTAGTTACAAGCAGGGTTAAAAGTCCCCTAATAGGGGTTATAAGTATAGTTATCCTATTTACAACCATGCGTAGGTATAAGTAGTGTTACAAGTCCCATAATATGGGTTATAAGTATAGTTATCCTATTTATAACCCCACTTCTAACTACCCATGGACCTCCAAGTAGGCTGTCTTAGGGGTTTGGGTTTCAGGGTTGAGGGTTTAGAGTAAACTCCAGGTAGTCCAAGGTGGATGCTCATTTATGACTTCAGACCATATATGCAGGTATCTCCATCGTTGTACTTGGAGTTGTGGGTTCTAGGATGTGAATACAGTTAAACGATCCTCAGGCCTCACAAAATTTCATGCCACACGTCTACGTCATGTCGACACAGTTGCGCGTAAGGAGCACAGAGCTACTCCGAACAGTCGATGTCGGCCGTTGTGGCTCTGTGTTCAGCACGCAGAGCCAGTTCCATGCCAAGCAAAGTCGGTAACACCAATAGTCAGCAGCAGTCGTCGTATTTGTCGTCGCCATCGCATCTTTACAGCATATGAAAAAGATCCTAAAATCGTAATTGCTAAACCTTGAACCCTACGCCCCTTACAGCATCCCGTAGAACAACCGTGAACCGCGCCTCTTTCATGTAAAAAACTCGAGAGCCCGATCAAACCCAGACCCTCCCCCAAGCCCGAAATCCCAAATCCGATCTAAACCCCTGAACCCCTAAACAGCTAAGCCCTTAATCCTAAACCCTAAACCCTCAACAACTAAGCCCTTAATCCTAAACCCTAAACCCTGAACCCCTAAACAACTAAGCCCTTCATCCTAAACCCCAACACCCCCCCACCCTAGGCCCTCTTAACCCTAAGCCGAAACCCCGATTCCGTGACCGCTTCTGTATCTTTGCTTGGAGGTGAAATTGGGTAGTTAAAAGTAGGGTTTTTTAGTCCCCTAATGTGGGTTAAGTTATCCTGTTTACAACCATGGGTAGTTATAAGTAGGGTTATAAGTCCCCTAATATGGGTTATAAGTATAGTTATCCTATTTACGACCATGGGTAGTTATAAGTAGGGTTATAAGTCCCCTAATATGGGTTATAAGTATAGTTATCCTATTTACAAGCATGGGTAGTTATAAGTAGGGTTTTTTAGTCCCCTAATGTGGGTTATAAGTATAGTTATCCTATTTACGACCATGGGTAGTTATAAGTAGGGTTATAAGTCCCCTAATATGGGTTATAAGTGTAGTTATCCTATTTACAAGCATGGGTAGTTATAAGTAGGGTTATAAGTCCCCTAATATGGGTTATAAGTATAGTTATCCTATTTACAAGCATGGGTAGTAATAAGTAGGGTTATAAGTCCCCGAATATGGGTTATAACGGTTATAAGTATAGTTATCCTATTTATAACCCCGCTTCTAACTACCCATGGACCTCCAAGTGCGCTCCCTCGATGAGGCAATGGGATCTTCCACGTCATGTCGGGCATCGCCTTGCCGGCAGAGCTTCTGGGGTTTTGGGGTTCTGGGTGGCTTAGGGTTTAGAAGCTTAGGGGTGTAGGGTTTACTTCGGGGTTTAGGGTTTACTTAGGGTGTTTGGGGCTTTAAATGGTTTTGGGGTTTTGGGTGGTTTAGGGCTTAGAAGTTGTGGGATGTTGTTGGCTGCTTCAGAGGTTTTAGAGGCTTCAAACTCTTGGAAGGGTTTGGGAGTTTTCAGGGTTTCGAAGGGGGCCAGGGTTGAGCTTCAGGCTTCAGGTTTGAATTTGGGCTCTAGGGTTTAGGCTTTAAGCGTTTAGGATTTAGGGCCCAGTAAGCATTGACTACCCTACATTCGAACCTGTTTGTACTACCATCCTACATCCAAACACCTTTTTCAGTGCCCAGCAGTGACATTAGACCTCGGCTCTACCTTAGCCTGCTTGAACAGACTTGTCCAGGGTCCATACAAACTGTTACTGTAGGGGGGCAGTGCCCAAGATGTACCCTGAAATCAGGGGTCATAACCTATACTGTAGGATTTGGAGCTACAGCTAGTTGATAAGCAGGGTTCACGGCTCTGCTATGGACCTGTGTGGCTACAGGAGCACAAGGCTTTGGCGGCTTTGGTGCACAGGTTTCAATAGCCGCGATGTGCACATATATATATATATATATATATATCTGTGTGTGTGTGCGTGTATACATATATATATAGAGAGCGAGAGAGATATAAACATAGACATGTATATATATATATACACAATTTGCACATGCTTAAGTTTTAAATGAAGCTTGATATATTTAGAGCTACTGCTTTTCTTGGGGGCCCAATGAAGTTAGATGTGAATAATATAGACCGCCGATGCTATTCCCTCAACTTAACTTTCATAGGGTATGCTAGCTGTCCTAACTGCCACTTAATGCATAAAGGCTTCAATAATTACCAATACCATGTTGGGGGGTTCCTTATTGTAACTATGGTATAATGGGCCCCAAAACTCTGTTCTAATGATTAAGGCCCCTATATTAGGGTGTCGTAGGTTTCTGTTACTTTGGGGCGTACAGGGGTCCTAGCTATGCTAGCTCTCCTAACTGTAACTTATTGGATTTTGCCACATCTGGGGTCCGCACAAGTCTTGTCCCTCCGTTGGCGACGCCGTCACTCCGCTTGACTTGATTTGCCAATCTCGTGTTTAGCCCCACGCCGCCCCAGAGATCCCAATACCCCTTAATTAAGGAATATACCTTAAATCATAATATTAGGCCCCCTATTATTTAAGGTATATTCCTTAATTAAGGGGTATTGGGTTCTCTGGGGCCCTAAACCCCACAGCCTCCACCCTAAACCGTGACCTCAAATCAGCGCTGAAGGCCACAAACAAACTGATCAATCCAGCCCTAAGCCCGAAACTCTAACCCTAATGAGACTTTCCGACAAGTAGGAGGGGTACCTTATTATGGATCCTACTATTTGGGGTGTTCATTTGTGGGGACAATCGGGTCCCAAGCCGTTCTCGTGCCAGGTGGGGGCCACACCCGATGCCACGGGGCGCATGGAAAAGTTCACTGAACTTGTCGGGAACTTAAACGGACGGCTTTTCAGGTTTCAGATACTGTAGGAACCTGATTAAGAAACCCTGGGCCTAGAACCACAAAATAGTAGGATTCAAATACGGAGCCCTAATAAGGGCCCAAGGTTTCTTAATCAGGTTGTTACATTATTATAGTACCCTTATAGATCCCTCATAGTAACCCTTATAGACCCCTGTAAAGGAACCTAAATACCCCTTTAAAGGAACCTAGGTTCCTACATTACCCCGCAGGGCTCCTTGGCGTCAAAGTGTTTAGGACTTGGTCTCTTGCCCTGGGGATCAAAATAGCCCAAAAGCCTTAAATAGTCTGGTCTTTGGGCTCAAAAGCCTTAATATATGATCCCGGTTCTCGGTTCGCCGACCCCCCCCNGGGGAGGGGGGGGGGGGACGGCCGAACCGGGATCATATATGAGTCCTTAGAGCCCTAGGGTTGGGTATAGGCAATTTATCATGTTTACGCAGAAGATGCGAGGATTCAGAGTTTACGTAAGGTTAGTTCTTTGGGGTTCCTTAAAATATACCAAACCCTGCTCGCAGCACCCCTTCCGGTGAGAACCGCAATGTCGTTTCGTTTCTCATTAATGAATGGGCTGTCATCGCTTGACCTAGTAGTGGAGTATATTAGTATAGGTAACCTTTAACCTGTTTGGGGTAGTATACTCCCTATATAATCCTTATATTATGAAAAAGTTAACCTTTAGTTCCCCGTGATTCCCGACAAGTAGGTTGAAGATCGTCTGCAAAACTGCGCAGCCCGACTGGATCTCGCACGGCAGCGCATGAAGAAGCCACAGGAGAGGTGGCAGAGGTGGTGGTTGGAGGTCCTGTGCCGGAGGAGGGATAGGTGGAGGAGAAGCCTATCAAGTTGTGGAAGCACCGCCGGAAAATGTTGGAAAAATGTGCGATGACTTGTGGATCGGAGTGAAACGCTAATCAAACCCGAAGTGGTTCTCTCCGAAGGCATTGCCCATTTTGCATGCCACTGCTGGCTTTACCATGGCCTGAGGAACGCAGGTCAAGCTCAACTTGATGCAGAACGTTCTGGTCCACCTGAATCGGCAGATTCACTTACCACTGATACTGCCAATATAAGAAGTAGCTTAAGTAGCAGAGGTTTTTCACCCCAAAAGGACTAGAAGCGATGAAGTTTCTGAGGGTTAGGGTTCAGGCTTTCGGGTGGATTATAGGGTCTAGCTCTAGGGCTCCTACTTGGAGGCCCTTTTGACTTAGTAAGTAGGGTTAGTAAGGTGGTGTATGGGGGATTATAATATGGTTTCTAGGGGATACTAAGTAGACTTACTAAGTCAAAAGGGCCTCCAAGTAGGAGTTAAGTTATATCTTTCCCGCTAAAACTGCAGGCCTAAACCCTAAACCCCAAACCCTAAACTCTTAAAGATACTACTTGCATCGGGGTTCTAAGGGCGCTTAAGCTAGGTCTCCCAGTAGTACCCGTTTGCCAGTTTTTGTTCGGGGTCTCCTTATGAATTAAAACACCGAATAGTACTGTTGATGATATAAATCTTGCATTACGTGAATGACCCTAGACTGCGAGAACTATGCTATATTCCTTACTGTATTATGGGTAATGCAGGGTTTATATCATCAGCCGTAGGAAAAGGCTACCCTTAGTATTTGGCCACAAATGCACGCCCCCAGGGCATAACATACTGTAGTATTTACGGGCTACTAGGAAACCTAAACCTGTGTTCTGAGCACCAAAAACACCTTAAACAAGGACTACGTGGACCCCTACTTGGAGGCCCTTTTGACTTAGTAAGTAGGGTTAGTAAGGTGGGTTATGGGGGATTATAATATGGTTTCTAGGGGATACTAAGTAGACTTACTAAGTCAAAAGGGCCTCCAAGNACTTGGAGGCCCTTTTGACTTAGTAAGTAGGGTTAGTAAGGTGGGTTATGGGGGATTATAATATGGTTTCTAGGGGATACTAAGTAGACTTACTAAGTCAAAAGGGCCTCCAAGTATGCATTTATGGAAACCTTAAACCCTAAACTCCCTAATCCCTAAACCTTATACCCTATAATACCCTAAAGATCCCTTTTAAGGAACCTATGGCTATCACCTTGTTGGAGGGGGCTCTGCGTTTTGGCAGGTGAAGAGCCTCGTCGAGCAACACGATGTGCAGCAGCTCAAGGCTAGCAGACGCGTTTAGATTTTAGAGTTTAGGGAGTTTAGGGTTAGGGTGTTAGGGTTTAGGGTTAAGGCTATTTTTAACAGTTGCATCACCGCGACAATGATTATGATCATTATTACCATCATCGTGTATGCTGTAGTATATATTGTTGTACCCTGAACCCCTAAAACCCTAAAACCCTACACCCCTAATCCCTAAACCCTAAACCCGCAAACCCCTAAACCCCCAAAAGCCCTTAAAAGCCCCTAATGCCCTAAACTAAACCTAAGCAACTTGCGGCTGATCAAGGCTGAATCCAAGAGCCAACAAAGCCGTCTCGGTTTCTGAAAGAGCGGGAGCTCCGAAAGCCTTGCTGGAAGCCCTTGCTGTAAGTAAGTTTTCGTGTTTAGAAGGGTTGACAAGGGTGTACTTGAAGGCCCAGGGGACTTAGTAAGTAGGTTATAAGTAGGGTTACAAGTACCCTACATGGATTTACCCTAATTATAGCACTACTTATAACCTACTTACTAAGTCCCTGGGCCTCCAAGTAGAATTGAATTGTTTCGGGTTTATAAGGTGTTCAGCCCTGTTCAGCCAAAGGAGGTTGAGGTTCAGGGGTTTAGGGTTTTAAGGGGGTTTAAGGGTTTAGAGCCAAGTTTAAAGTTTAGGCTAGGGGTATTGTTTTGGGTTTAGGGTTTAGGGTTTAGGGGGGGTATTGTTTTGGGTTTAGGAGGGTTTAGGAGTAGGGCTCGGAGGAACAAGCTCGGAGGGCGACGCGAGGAAAACTGCCTTGAGGCAGTTCTTATCTCGTTGTGGAAGCCCTTGAGAATTAATATAGGGGCCTTAATAATTGCCTATACAGTTTTGGGGGTTCCTTATTATGATTATACGTAATATGATGGGCCCCAAAACCCTATATTCTAATTATTAACGCCCTTATACTAATGAAGTCTATCTCGCCACTCAATCAAGAAGCTAATGTTGTGCAATCCCTTCTGGACTGTACATGATGGGTGGGAATAAGCCCACGCGGGAAATGGGGTAGAGTTTAGGAAGTTGCAGGCGCTGCGGACCACGCTCAATCGTTATTGAAACAAAGGTAACCTAAACCACGCCCTAAATCCCGAAAAGCTTATAAACATGCCCGAAGCTCAAGCCCAGATCTAAGCATCAAATCACCTTCAGCATTCATCCGGAACGCCTAAACTCATAGGGATTTTTAGGGGGGTAGGGGGAGGGGGGTAGGGGACTATACTTCCTTAAGTAGGCCGTTTAAAGTCCTTATTATATGCATTAAGGCCCCCTACCCCCCTTTTTGGGTCCCTATGATAAACCGTTCGGGCGAAGCTGGAGGACTTGGTGGATGGCATGCTCGCCGAGGACGCCATGCCATGGGCCAACTTGGGAGGGTGCCCAAAACAGTTGGAACCGTTTCCAAGGTGGTTTGGGGTTTAAGGTAGGGTCTATATAGGTTTTAGGGTTTAGGGTTTATATAGGGTTTAGGGTTTAGGTCTTACGGTTAGGTTCAGAGCGGTTAGAGTGTGGGCTTTGGGGTCGGCATGTTGAGCCTGGGATGAGAGCCGGTGTAGCTAGCTTCAAAATGTGCTCTGGATCCCGTAGACCTCGCACTGTGATGATTATTCCATTCATCACGGATGCTAACCACAAACAGGTTATTCCAAAAAGGTATTGCAGATCAGCGTCCCAGTTGACCCGAGAAAGGAGTCCAGCTTTGCGCTGTTCGCCCGCCCTGTGCTTCAGCAGGCGGCTGGAGTTGCACGAGAGACATGTAATCCTAAACCCCTCAAGCCCCAAACCCGTTTATTTGGACTTTCGGGTACTCGTCGCGTCGTAAATCTGCCCTGCACTTTGGGTTTTACTGACGACTTTACGATCCAGGTTCGGGCATGTTACTCTTGTTCGGACTGTTAACCAGACTCCTATTTTCGTTGGCATCATTGCCACTGCTGCCTTTCGTTGCACACTCACTAACAATATTCCACCGATTCGCACGAACTATTGGCTTTTCCTTGTTATATGTATATGTATATATACAAATATAGCAAGATATATATATATATATATATAGATGTAGATACAGATTGCCATGATTACGACTACTCTCTCATCGTTGCTACTGATCTGCAACCCAACGCCGAGGCTTCAGGGATCCGAGTAGGCATCATTCCTTACATGATTTTGGGCGACGGTTGAGAGTTCGTAGGTTTAGGGTATAGGAAGAGCAGGGTTAGGGTCGGGTTCAGGGTTTGGGGTTGAGGGGTTTAGCGTTTAGGAATAGTAGGCTTATAGGGTGCTGGAAGCAGTCGTCGCAACCCCGGAATCGCATTCGTTAGCGTGCCATAAGCAGTCGTCGCAACCCCGGAATCGCATTCGTTAGTTCTTCTGCAATTCCCGGCGTTTTATTTATGGTTGCGTAGAGGTTGGCATCATATCGGCACTTGCGGCAAAGTTATTATCATGTCCTTGGCTTTGGTGGAAACAAGCTTCGCTCGTAAACCAACGCAAAGCTGTGGACCGGGGACCACAATGAAACTCCGGAACCCCTACGCCCCAAACCCTAAATCCCCTAAACCCCAAACCCTAAGTCCCCTAAACTGGTCCTTGCCCTGCGCTTTGAACCACCCGACCGCCTCAACCCGGGGTCGGGAACCCATCTAATGTAGGAACCTGATTAAGAAACCTTGGGCCTTTCGGGCTTAGGGCGCCTAAACCCTAAATCTCTGGACCCCTAAACCCTCAACCCTAACCCCTGTGTTTAGGGCCTGAGAATGCTTAGGGTTAAGACCATCTTACGAGCTGAGTGGATACACTTTTCACTTTTTGGAATAATATTACCCACTTTAAAACTAAAAGTGTACACTTTTGGGGGGGCTTATGAACTCAGCAACTAAGTTAAGCAACGTTCCTTATATGAGTCTACTATTTTGGGGTTATAGGCCCAGGGTTTCTTAATCAGGTTCCTACATTAATGTAGAAGCCGAAATTATTACCAATGTCATTCCTTAGGGTTCCTTATTATACATATTGGTTGTAAACTGGTCGTCGATTCTGTGAGTTTCAACTTTTATTTCCTGGAGTTTTGCGCCAGTGAGATTATGCCTACACAGTAAAGAATCCCAAAACAGGAAGCATGATTCCTTAGGGGTTCCTTATTGTGATTCCTTAGGGTTCCTTATTGTGCCTACACATTAAGGGATCCCAAAACAGGAGCATCCCAGAAGGCTGCGGCCCAACAATGGCCTTAGGAGGTTCCGAAACGGGAGTTTCCGAAAATTGGGGGGGGGGGGGGGNGGGGGGGGGACCTTATTTTGGGGTCCTTATAATAAGGATCCTACTATTTAGGGTACTGTATTAGGGTCCTGTCCTCGGAAACTCCCAAATCACAGAGTCACAAAGCGAATGTCTTTTCTTCCAGTGTTGCGCTGCGGTTGAGGGCATAGGACGTGTGGAACTTTATGGAACTGGAGTAGCCATAGTTGCCAACCACAGAGGACTCGTGTTCTCAATCAACATGGGAGTTTCCGAAAGTAGGGGACCCTAGTATAGTACCCTAAATAGTAGGATCCTTATGATAAGGGCACCAAAGTAAGGTACCCCTAATTTTCGGAAACTGCCACATGGCATTTGCCCGTAGCCTTTGCCCCGGCGGTTTAGAGCTCTAATGTAGGAGCCTGATTAAGAAACCCCGGGCCTATAACCCCCAAATAGTAGGATTCATATAAGGAACCCTAATGAAGGCCCAAGGTTTCTTAATCAGGTTCCTACATTAGCAATAGTATTGGGTACTTGGACCGTGTAAGGCTCATGAACCCTAAACTCCAGGCACACGGAATACTTGACCCAACATTTAAAGATAATATGAGACCCTTAGTAATACCCTTATTATACCCCCCTGAACCCTAAATCTTAAACCGTTACGGTACTTAGAGGCCCAGAGGACTTAGTAAGTACGGCATATGTAGGGTTATAGCTGGGGAACTCCTTTTTGGGCACTTATAACTTATAACCCTACTTAGAACCTACTTGCTAAGTCCCCTGGGCCTTTAAGTAACCATAGTCCCTCCCTTATAGAACCCTTATAGATCCCTTTTAAGGAACCCATTTTAAGGAACCTACTTACTAAGTCCCCTGGGCCTCTAAGTAGTATCACCCCCCAACCCTAGACCCTAAACCCTAAACCCCTAAACCCTAAACCCTAAACTCTCAACCCCTAAACCCTAAACCCTAAACTCCCAACCCCTAAACCCTAAACCCTAAACTCTCCGTCTCCAGTCGCCATTTTCATATCGCAGGTGGCGGAGCAGATGGACAAGCTGAAAAACACTGAGCTGAAGGCTTGCCTTTAGGTTTTAGAGGCTCAAGGGACCTTTCTGGGCTTAGAGGGTTTTGGGTTCGGGGGGCTTGGGGTTTAGGGTTTGGAGGTGTAGGGTTTAGGGGATTTGGGGTGTAGGGTTTGGGGGTTTAGGAGCTTCGGGCTTTAGGGTTTGGGGTTTATGGGGTTTGGGGTGTTGTGTCAGTTCTGGTTGGTTGGTTCTCCAACACCTGAATACATGCGACCTGTATTCATGCTTGGGTCCTTGTAGCTTAATGTGGTTTTGAACGTTGACCAGGTGATTGCCGTGGCTATTTGCAATGTTGGTTGTTTTCAAAGTCAAGCTCTTTCGGGCACGGTTTAGGTTTTTGCGTTTGGGGTTGACAAAGTTCAGGGTTTAGGTTTGGGGTTGGTGGATTTAGGGTAAGAGGTTCGCCGATGCAGTATAATTCAATTTAAGGTTCAGGGATGTTCTTGGCTTAGGGCTTAAAGGATGTACATTGTATATTGCGGGGGTTGCAAAGACTTTTATTTTCACGGCTGAGGGATGAAGGCTTCAGGGTGTAGGGGCAAGGGCTCCGGGCTTGGTATGGGTGCCGGGGTGCTGCTGTTTAGGGTTTAGGGTAGTACATCCGTACATGGTAGTCGAATCCGTCAACCGGAGACCAGAGGCTTTCAATCTTCATTCTCAGACCAGGGCGTTGAGAGAAAATCGGGGTGGGGTCAGGGGTTAGGGGGCTAGTCTTGCACCCTAAACCTACGACCCAAACCCTAAACCCCTAAACCCTAAGCCCCTAACATTGAACCCACACCGAGGACCCAAGAGGGCTTCGGCCAGGGCACTCTCGACCTAGACCACTTCAGGGTCTTAGGGGTTCACGGTTTTTGGGTTTGGGTTTAGGTCAATAGGGTATTCAGCGTTTAAGGTTTAGTTTACGGTTTAGGATCTAGGGCTTAGGGTTTAGGTTTTACGGTCAATAGCAACTTGCACATCACATTCCATACTAAACCCTACGTCCATAATTACAAAACCCTGAACCCATAAGCCCCCAAACCCACAACCCCCAAACCCTTAACCAATAAATCCCTAAACCCTGAACCCTAACTCCCGAAACCTTACAGATCCCAGGAGCTCGCCTTACACACCCTCGATCGTCTGCGCGGCCGAGTGGTCTCCTTCGAGGAGGAGGATATCGAGCCAGTCCTCTCGTTAGGGTTTGGCTTTTCAGTGTTGCTTAAGCTTTTGTTCAGTGCTGTTGATGGTTTGTTGAGGTTTTTGTAGGGTTATCTGTTTATCCTAGCCCCAAACCCTACAATAGGGTTTGGGGGTCAAGGGTTTAGGGTGTAGGATCAACTAGGCGACTCTAGGTACTGGAGCCGTAACATATAGATATAGATACAGATGTAGATACAGATAGTCTAGAAAGATACAGAGATATCCCAAATCCCTAAAACCCTAAACCTGTAACACCAACACGGCAGCATCCTCAGCGGAACGATACCAAAAAAGCCTCCAGGACTTCGTAATCCGAGAGCTGCTGTCCGAAGTCTTCCAAGCTGAGGGCGTCGCCTGGCAAAGGGGTTCGGGGATTTAGGGGTTTAGGTGTTCAGGGTTTAGGGGTTTTGGGTTTTGGTTTAGGGTTTAGGGATTTCGTGGTTTAGGTGTTCAGGGTTTAGGGGTTCAGGGGTTTGGGGCTTAGGGTTTAGGGACATAGGGGTTTAGTGTTTAGAGTTTTGAGTTTTTGGTTTGGGGCTCTTCGGTTTAGGGGTTTAGGGATTTAGGGTCAAGGGTTAAGGGTTTGGGATTTAGTGATATATATATATATATATACAGGTATGTATATATATATATATGTATATCATCAGAACCTGAAAACACACACACACTAGTCTAAAAGAGTGAGAAATCTTCTTACAGGCTAGGCATTTGGCTTCGGAGTTTTGGGTTTAAGTTTAGGGGCCTTAGGCAACGTTGTTGGCTTCAATGTGCCTTCTTTCATTTCGGGCTGTTTGACTTTGCTGCGCAGTTTGGCTTCGGAGGTTCACAGTATGGTTGCGTTTAGGGCTGTGGATTCAGCATGCGTTCAAAGTTTGAGGTCTTGGTGACAGCGGCGTTAAGCCTCCGTGTTTCAGCATCTACCCGGAACTTGCACCCTAGAATAGGACCCTAAGATCACAAAGCCGTAATCTACGGCCCAAGAACCGTACGAGGAATTTGCCCGGCGTTGGTACTGGGAGTTTGTTGGTTCGTGCTTTTTTCTTCTGTCTTGCGACGCGCTTCTGGGTCTTAAGCCTGAACCCTACTTGGAGGTCCAGGGTTGTTATAAGTAGGGTTATAAGTAGGGTAACTATACTTATAACCCATATTAGGGGACTTATAACCCTACTTAGAACTACCCATGAACCTCCAAGTAAGCACCCATAAGCCCCAGAGCCTCCAAACCCACGATCCTCCCTGAGCCCTAAACCCTACCTAGAGTCTTCATTGTAGTTCCTTTTTTGGTTAACCAGTCTTATGGTTGGGATCCTAGAATAGAGATTTTGGTTAACCAAAAAATGGAATTACAATGGGGACCATAGGTATACCATGAACCTCAGACCCTCAAGCTTCGCTGTAAAGTCTTGTTTGAACCCTGAGCCCTGAACCATACAGCCCAATGAAGACTGTAAGCCCCATACCCCACGTGGAAGTTCACAGAAAGACCCTAAGCCACAACGCACTGAATTCTAGTCAGCCGAATGAATGCCCTCAGTGCTGCTCCCTTGGATCCTTCAGGAAGAGCCAAATCCTTAAACCCTCCCTGTAGCCGACAAACCTACCTTTTTGGATTCCTGATTATGGTTTCTATATATAATTACAAACAGTAGGTTTTTTGGGCCTCAGGTAAACACCAGTAAAGTCCGAGAGAGACCTTACACTACACAGCCTTTTCACACCCTAACATGTCCAGCCGGGGCCACTGCTACGCCCCTGCAACATTTGCACGAAGCCTCGAGCGACGCGAAGATGAAGAAGGACAAGGTTTCAGAGGAAGACTTCGACCGCTTCTTCAAGAAGCCCAGAGAGCCCAATACCCCTTAATTAAGGAATATAGCTTAAATCATAATATGAAGCCCTATATAATTTAAGCCATATTCCTTAATTAAGGGGTATTGGGCCCTCTGGGAGCCTAAGGAGAAGCAGAAGCAGTGCTTGTGGAAGAAGTTTGAGACCAGCCGCTAAGCCAACCCATGAGCAGAGCAAGTCCTCAAGGAGGCCAGCGGCTCAGGCGGGGGTGTCGTCGTTCGCAAGCGAACACTCACCCGGCCAAGTCTTCAAGTTTAGTGTTCAGGGTCTAGGGTTTAGGAGCGGGGCCAGGATGGTGGAAAGCCGGCCAAGTACTTCAAGGAGTCCTCTTTGGAGTTCAGTTACACCCACTCCACAGTTGCCTGAGTCGGAAAAAGACGTGTGACAAGATCGGTGAGGACGAGCTCCAGGCAAGAGTGGTGCGTGGAACCATCGAGTAGAGGAAAAAACCGGAGGACAAGAGGTTCTTTCATGTGCAACCGACATAAATGAAGGCCCATAAAGACCTGTAAAAGACGCCGTACAGCAGTATACAGGAGAGCCCAAAAAGCGCCTCTATCAACACCCGAGTGATGTCGTATACCCCCTGTCGCGGTATACAGCCCGAGGCCATCCCCCTCAAAGCCCGGAGCATCCTTTGCATCCTCCCCCCACAAGATCCTAAGTATCTACCTGTGGGATACTTACCCAAACCGTATCAGTAGCTCCTACTACAGACACTCCAAATCCTAAACTCTAACCCCCACTAATTAAACCTAAACACCGCTAATCCCTAAACCCTAAACCCTAATCCCTAAAGCCTAAAACCCCCAAAACACTAAGCCCTAGATGCCTGCCTTACCTTCTACTTGATAGCTCCTTTGGGTCCAAGGATTGGGCCGAAGCCGCAAAATGCTTGGCAGCCATCAACTTAGAATCAGGCGAGTGCGGGGTTTATGAGTTTTACGGGGCTTAGGGTTTAGAGTGTAGGGTTTTATGGGTTTTAGAGCCTAGGATTTTGGATGAATTTGGAATGCCGGGATTTTCTAGTTCGGCACTTGGAGACTAACAACTAAATAGGGGTTTCGTGTTTTGGGATTCAGCGGATTGGGTTGCTCGGCGATTCACGGCGTCAGATGTCTGTAGCACTGGTGCACCTGTGGTGTAGTGTACTCCGTACAGAGACACTCATATAATCAGTTGTTTTGTTGTGTGCCTGTTTGTCGCTTCGAGGGTTGAGGCTCTGAAACGATGGATGATCGATTCCGCACTACATTCACGGCATGGCACGGTAGAAGTGCCAAGTATGGCTACTAGACGTCACTGGTCAGGCTTCAGACATTATGTACGCATGCCAGCCTTTGCTTGCATGTGAGTTTACATTGTAAGTACATGTTTGTGTATGTAATGTTTGCATCGTTTTCCTCGTATGCACCCATGTATAGCTACACAAAGATTTTTCGTTCCTGTCCGACAGGAACCCGCTGCCGCACCCCTCTGCAGAAGGCTGTGATCCCGGCAGACACGCGGGATTAGTCTATGGCTTTTTAACATCCAGTTATAGATAGACAGCGAGAGAGAGAGAGAGAGACGGAGGGATGTACAGACGGAGAGACAGAGAGACAGAACGAGAGAAAGAGAGAGCGTCGATATAAGTTAATTGGTTGGCTTTGAGTCCGAACCCGCTACCCTGCAGCGATCGATCCCTTGGCTCTCCTAAGAAGCCCTAATTGTACCGCAGTCTTGGCACTTTTACTCTCGTCTTCGGGCGCATTTCGGTCCCAAATGCTCTCCGAAAATTAAATTCAATGTTCGGGTGAGTTTCATTTTTTGACGTGAACCCCGCCGAGCCCAGAGCTTCAAGTGATTGCACAGATTCATACACTCAAACCACAAGAAATGTAGACACCCAGCCATCTTTCGGCTGTAGCCGCACTCTTGCATAAACTTTATTCCAATCGACCCGCCCGAACCCACATCGTAATCTGGCGGCATTGGACGAACCTGAACGCAAAGCCTGGACCCTGAACCCAGCGCTCGTCTCAGTAGTAGAGTAGGTAACCTTTAACCTTTTTGGGGTAGTATAATCCCTATATAATCCTTATATTCTGAAAAAGGTTAACCTTTAGTTCCCCATGATACCCGACAAGTAGGGTTTTGAGTTGAGGCAGAGAAGTATGTCAAGATAGCAGAGCTCTACCTTGAGGACTCCTGGGGCTGATGGCTCCAAGCCTGGGAGTTCGAGCTTCGGTTTAGGGTTTAGGGTTTAGGGTTCAGCCTTTAAGGTTTAGGGTTGCGCACCGAAGGGTTTGACCTATGTTAGTCTCATCTTCGATGTTAAGAATCAGAAAAGAGGTGTCATCACTCAACAACATGATCCGTCCGTGTGTTTTTGTTGTGTGTGTGTTTTTCCGGTACGGTTCCAGCAAAAGCCCTGGAGATCCAAGTGCTCCTCATTTTCGGATCGGATTTGTGATTTGGTCATGTACCCCAGGCACGACATGAGTCAGGAAGACTTGGACCATCACGATATGTCATCTATCCCCAAAGCTTGTGTTTAGACACTTGCGCGTTGGGGTGTTGGAGCTCGTTCTTGCTGTTGGTCTTGAGGGTTACCCTAGAACAGGGAGAACCTTAAACCCTAAACCGGAATCTAAACAAGGAAACGTGGCATCTTTGTTGGTTAATTTCGGGCCTGCCAGGCTATATTACGTGGTTGTTGGTGACTTAGTGTTAGTGCAGTGTACTGTTAAATCCCCAAGGGTCCAAGTACCTAATACTCATAGACTCTCCAAAATACGAACCTACATAACTACTTTCCTAAAACCGAGTACCTAATTATTGGGTCCTTTGGACCCTTAGGGTTTAGGGCCTTCCTTAAACTACCAAACCCTACTTTTTGTAGGGTTAATTATTGGCTCCTTTGGACCCTTGGCAAGCCAAGGGTTCCAGAGAACAGCCGCGGGAATCCTTCGGCCTGAAGGGTGGAATTCACTCAACCGTTCAGCTCATGGGGTGGAGATTGAATCCTACTTGGAGGCCCTGTTGACTTAGTAAGTCTACTTAGTATCCCCTAGAAACCATATTATAATCCCCCATAACCCACCTTACTAACCCTACTTACCAAGTCAAAAGGGCCTCCAAGTAGTGGTAGAGTAGGTAAACTTTAACCTTTTGGGGTAGTATAATCCCCATATAATCCTTATATTATGAAAAAGGTTAACCTTTGGTTCCCCATGATACCCGAGAAGTAGGGAGTCCCTCCGAGACGGGGAGGGCTAATATAGGGGCCTTGATGATTAGAATAAGGTTTGCGGGGTATGTTATACTATAAGTATAATAAGAAATTATTCGGGCCCCTACATTACTTACAACTCCCGTAAGCAAGAATGCACAAAGAGACGAGAGTCGGCCACGGTTTGGGTTGAAGGCACGGGTTTAAGGCATAGGGTTGCTTGTGGCTTGCAGACGTAGTCCGTGTAGTGGCAGTTGAGGAAATAGTCGTCGTTGTGGAATTGGTATTGTAAATTACTAGTGAGAGTTCTTGATGATGAATAGTATCACTAGTAGTACTCGTAGTACTTGTCATAGTCGTTGTGGCAACAGTCGTCGTCGCCGTCGTCGTAGTACTAGAATTCGTCAACGTAGTCGTAGGCAAAGCCCCTCGTAGGCACAGTCGTAGTCGCAGTGGTAGTCAGTAGCAATAGTAGGCGTCGTCGTGGTCGTGGCCGTGGCCGTGGCCTTGGCCGTAGTCGTGGTCGTGGTGGTGGTCGTGGTCGTGGTCGTAGTAGTGGTAGTGGTAGTGGTACTGGTAACGGTAGTGGCTTAGTACTAGTCCTCGTCGTAGTCGTAGTATTAGTCGTTGGTGTTTGGCTTCTCCTGGCATTCCTCACAGCAGGACGATGATCCCATCTCTGCTGACACGTTCTGCTCGAGGGCAGCGATGGTCATGCACGAGGCGAATACAGCCAGCTCGAAAGCCACATCCTGAAACCTTCTTTCCAAGCGGACCTTATGGGAGTTTCCGAAAATTAGGGGTACCTTATTTGGGGGTCCTTACTATAAGGATCCTATTATTTAGGGTGCTATATTAGGGTCCTGTATTTTCCGAAACCCCCATATGTGTAAGGCACAACAACAGGCAAGCCCTGAAGCTCCAATAGCGAGGGTAGCGACACTCATGTGGTGTTGGTATGGTAGTAATCTCGACATACGAGTACAGTTAGTTACTAATAGCAAGGATAATGCAAACAGAAGCTCAAATAGGTATGTATGTATATACATAAAGAAACCTGTTAAATATGCACAAGTAGATAGGCAAATAGATGTGCAGATTAATATACACAGATAGATGTACATATATAAATATATATATGCATATATATATATATATAATGTGTATATATATAGATACATATATACGTATTTATGTATATATAACTATATACACACGCATTGTATGTAGATGTGAACATACGTGTATGTGGATGTAATTCCCACGCTCAAAGCATTCAACTCTGATTTCACCGTTCTTCGGGTTTCAGGGTCAGTCTTCGCGTGTTACGGTTCGGGTGGGATGCCGGGTTTCAGGTCGGAAGGTTTGGGTTCCGGGGTTGTAGGGTTTTTGGGTGTTAAGGTGTAGGGTGTAGGTTTGGGGGAGTAGGGTTATCGGGCGTAGGGGGGGATAGGGCTTTAAGCTGTTTGCAGTATGCGGCATAGTTTTAGGGGTATGTGGGCAGTATGTGTGTATGGGCCACTGGTGGGCAGGTGAACGACACACCGCTGCTCTTGCGCTATCGGGTCTGCCATGCTTCGATCTCAGATATTAGACAGTCACCGCTTCTTAATCAGCTTACTCTGGTGGTCCGAATAACCAGTATAACCATGATATCCGTATATTATAATCCTCATATACGTATCCACCCTCCGAACAAGACCGTTTGGAAAAGCAAGGGGCAGCTGGTGGCTAATTGGTTAAATCCCAGGGCTTCGAAAGCTTCAGGCTTTTGGGTTTTGTGGCTCTATCTTTGGCGAATCAGGGTTTAGGGCATTAGGGGATTCGGGGGTTTAGTGAGGTGAAGTTGATGAAAATATGGGCTTTGGGGTTCAGGGCTTGGTAGCTGAAAAGTTTTAGGGTTTAGGGGAACTTACCGTGGAACGGTTTACCCGGGGCCATAGATCCTAAACCCTATCCCCCTCAATCCTAAATAACCTACCTTTTCAATGACTTTGGAAAACAGGATCCTAGTAGTAGAGTAGATAACCTTTAACCTTTTTGGGGTAGTATAATCCCTGTATAACCCTTATATTATGAAAAAGGTTAACCTTTAGTTCCCCATGATACCCGACAAGTAGGGGATAAGGAACCGTAGAAAGGTCGGTTGTCTGAACCCAGCAGCCTTGCTTCAGGAGGTTTGAGTTTAGGGCTTTGGGCTTATGGGTTTTAATTTTCGGTTTAGGGCTTTAGGGTTTAGGGCTTTGGAGTTTTGGGGTTTAGAGTTGAGGGATGTTTAGGGTTTTGGGCGAGGCGCGCGAGCTCGCAGTTGAAAGCCGAAGAGATACGGATCGTCGTAGTAGCAGCAGCAGCAGCGGTAGGTAGGTAGGTAGGTAGGATGCAAGCAAGATCCCCTCAGCTAGTTTCCCGAGCTATGACATACTTGGCGAACTTCTGAGTGTTGAGCCTTTGAAGCCTCGAACCCCTAAGCCGAAACCCCTAAACCCGTAGCCGTTACACAGTTGGGTGGTTGTCAAAATTATGGTCCCTTTTTGGGTCCTTAGTTTTATACGGCACCTACTATTTAGGGTGCCCAAAAAGGGACCCTAATTTTGACAACCACCCGGATAGGGTTTAGGGTTTAAGGCTCCCGGTAAAACTGATTTCGAGATTTCTCAAGGCCCATAAGCAGGGCTTCACGAGATTCTAGAAGAAGCTTTCCTATGGGTGTTGAGCGAACACCGAGTTTACCAGAAACAGCCATGCATCTCTTCTATAAGCGGCACCGGTAACTTAAGAAGTTCATCGAATTCCATAGAAGGGGGTATGATAAGCGGCTTATACTGCTTCTGAAAGATTCTAAGCCCTAAGCCCTTTCAATCTAAGCCATTTACAGGTGGGTAGTTATTAGGTGGGTAGTTTCCCATAAGCCTCCCATACCACTCCTATAAGGTAAAGGGGGTCTTATGGGAGTACTATGGAAGAAGAACTACCNTACAGGTGGGTAGTTATTAGGTGGGTAGTTTCCCATAAGCCTCCCATACCACTCCTATAAGGTAAAGGGGGTCTTATGGGAGTACTATGGAAGAAGAACTACCCACCTGTACGGGGCTTCTATTTCAAGGCCCTCTTAAAAGGACGAAGCCACCAAGCAAGGCACGGGTCCTCGACAGCAAGAGGACCTCCTTGGGGCTCCGGGGCGCCGAATGCCATCTCGCATGATACGGTTGATGGACAAAATCCTGCATTACCCATTATAAGGAATATGCCATAATTCCCATAGTTTAGGGTCCTTAGGGTCATGCAGGATTTTGTCCATCAACAGTATGATGCTACATAATTAGTTCATACATATTATAACTCGGTTGTATCGTACTATACTGACTATACTCTATATCATATACATTGTTTTAAGTTCGAATACTACATTGTATCATATCATATTGTTTGCTTCGGGTTGATGGCGTGCAGGCTTTAGGGTTTCAGGCGTTTCGAGGGTTCAGGGGGTAGGGCTTGGGGTGTGTAGGGCTTCTACTATAGAGGCTTTAATCATAGTTACCTATACTATTTTCGGGGGTTCCTTATCAGAAATAAAAGTACACAATGACCCTCAAACCCTATTCTAATTCTAAAGGCCCCTATACTAAATCCTTATAATAGCCCTTATTATAGATCCCTTATAGATCCCTTTAAAGGAACCCTCTATATTATAGGCTTTCTACACGGTGTAGGGGAGCGCGGGCTTAGGGTTCAGATTGGAACTGGACCCCGGAAGGCCTAAACCCTAAAAAACCGAGAAAAAATGTAAACGTTCAGGCCTGGACCCAAACCACAACATAATGTGGCAATTTGGGAAACTTTTTAATTTCCCTTATGGTTCCTATAGAGGTACCTATTCATAAATACTTTTCAGAGCCCCAAAACTACAACCCAGAAGATAAGTCTTCCCGACGTACTAGCCGGTTTCTGTGAGTGTTGCTACAAACGGTTAAGGGTTTAGAGTTACAGACGGTCTGCGTGCTTTCTTGTTGGAGTGTTCAAGCTTTCTTGGGAGCATGCTCGCGTGGGAATCGAGGGCCTGGTGTGGTAGCCGTCTAGGCATGAACTTTGCACCAGAAAACAAGACTTCAACATACCCTAAACCCGATGTAGTATCAATATAGACCCCAAAGCCTTAATAGTATGGCAGACCCCAAACCCTAAACCCCTAAACCCAACATGGACCCCAAAACCGTAGGATCCTGATTAGCAAAGCACCCCGAGAATTCCGACTTCTCGAAGGGAAGTCGGGGCTTCGAGTGGGAGTGCTGTTTACTTACTGCTTGGTTGGAGGATTTAGGGTTGAATTTCAGGGTTTAGGGGTTTAGGGGTTTAAGGTTTTAGGGTTTTCTCCAGCCTCTAGGTTTGGGGTAGCCTTTGTCTGCCGCGTGCGATATCCATCCTTGCTCGGTGAGTATGAATCTAAAGATGGAGCCGTGTATTTCAATAAGAGTCAGGGAAATAAGAACTTGGAACACGGCGGTCTACTGCTTCTTCCCTCGATATTGCCTCCGGGACCTCGTGGCTAAGGCATGAAGAGAAGAGATCGCAGTCTGCTGACACACCTTGCATTGTGAAAGCCAAGACTTACTGCCCTAAATTTCAAAGTTATAAACTCCAAAGTCGTGCACCAAACTCGTGCACCCGATCCACTGACTGATCCAAACAGCTGCAAATATCACCCATATAAGAACTAGGACTCTCACCCTCAGACTCCTAGTAAACCAAGAGTACCTGCTTTGGGAACTTAGGTCTATCACCAGGATCGACTCTTAGGGTTTATCTGGAGAAAAGGCCCTTTGGGGTCGTATAGGGTTCTAGAATAGGGTCCCCTTTAAGGGCACTCTAGGGTTCTAGAATAGGGTCCCCTTTTGGGTTTTGCAAGATCCCGCCATGTTCTGGCCTCCCGGAGCGAATGGCGCCGCTCCCGGTGCCCCCGCCGGCGCAACGCCAAGCGCACCTGCGGGCGCCCCTGGAACAGCCGTCCCTACGATGCCACCTGCCGGTGGCTGCATGCCGATGATGGGCTGCCACTCTGCCATGCTTGGAAATTCTATACCGGTCAAGCTTGCTGGGTAGCTGCCCTTCGGTTCTTCGGTTGTTGAAAAGTTGATGACCTCTTCGGCTGCTTTGCCTAGCTAGTTGCACAGAAGAGCATGACGGGCGGGCACTCCGTTGCTGACATGGTGCCAGATTCAGGTTTTAGGGGCGAACTTCTTGCTATGAGGGGGCTTCTCCAATGTAGTGATAAAGGGGCCTCCATAACTACTAGTAGTAATCCTTTTTGTCCCTATATGTGCATACTAAAAAAGCCCCAAATCCCTAGGCTGATTACTAAGGCTCCTATCTTAAATCAAGTTCGCCTGTTGGTAACTCATATTCTTTGAGTGACATTTTTCGCGGGATCCAAAGGTGGAACCTCGGCTCAGAGAACTAAGAGCCCTAATTAATAGTTAGAAAAGAGTGCCGTGGGTTCCTCATATATATATATACACACTTATTTGTTTATTTATTTATGCAGAAGCCGAACCATCTATGCTACTACATACCCCCCACCCAAGCACGCGTCCAATTTTAAAGGCCCTATGCTGCCCATGAGACAGAGGCTCTTGGCTTCAAGCATCCGGCTCCTCCTAGAGGGGTATGATCAGGAAGCAACAAGCATCCAAGCATAAACTGTTAGCGAATCCTTACTTTGTTGGCTTTCTTATGGGGGGGGGCTGTGCGATATCCGTACCTTATGCTTTCTGCTTAGGTGTTTTATGTATTGGGTCTCTATATTAAGACTCCAACGCTGAGCCACAAGCCTGATCTTGCTCGCCTACAACATAAAAGCTACTGCCATTGATTACATCCAAGCAAGATTGCAAAAGATAAGGGCCTTAAACCTTAACCTAAACCCTAAACCTTGCACCCAAAAGCCTCAACCCCTGAACCTTAACCTCAAACCTTAAGCCCTATGTAAGCCTTAACCTCAAATCTCAAACCCTCACCCTCTGGAGCTGGAACACCTAGAGCAGCACATGAGGCGGAATGCCCGGGATGATGCCGGGAATGATGCCAGGTCTCGTGTCTTTGGAGCGACGGGTTGCAGGGTTTCCGGATTTAGGTATCAATCTTTTCAGGGTTAGGTGTCAAGGGTTTCAGGGTTTAGGTTTCAGGCGTTGCAGGGTTAGGTGTTTAGGGCTTTTAGGGCTTAAGGCTCAGGCTTGCAAGGGTAAGGAGTGTGGGCTTTAGGCGATGAAGGGTTCAGAGCACGTCCTCTGTGACTAGACTCGGAAAGCTGCTTCCGTTCAAGGTTAATACGAGATAAAATTTTCGGGATCTACTCTAGAGCTGTACGGTAGGGCTTCGGGATCTTACAACGTTATTCCATAGGCTTCCTACTTAGAAGAATACTGCAATCTACCCCAATTATTCTGAAGGCTCCATCATTAGCTTTTTTGGTGTTTGTTCCGGTTTTTCACAAGGCACAGCTGGCTTGAAGTGAAAGGTGATGGGTCGCTTGGTGGGCTCTTGCTTCGGATTATGGGCGAGCCCAGTATTCCTTCATCAAGGAATATTTGGAACCCCAAAACCTAGCTTTTAAAGGATGTATTATAAGGAAATCATAGGAGAGAACCCCAAAAGCGTGCAGGTATGCATTGAACTACTTGGGGTCAACTAATTCGGGTGAAGCTGTTGTTCTTTGCTAAGGGGTCTTGACCTCTCTGGGTGTAAGCTGACCTTAGAAGCCCTAGGTAGGCCATTGGGATGTTCCCCATTCTCCATTCTTGGGTCGAAGAGGATCGTGATGGCGAAGAACCTGGATGTTTTACATGAAGGGTTTCCGTACGGTATCTGCCGGATCAGCTGCTTAGCTTAATGTGTAAGGACTGTATTTTCGTTCGCTGCTGTAGTGGGGCCTTCTACTTTTGCCGTAGTTTCCTGATTGAGGGTCGGGGCACTCTGTTCCTCTAGGCTTGACGCTTGAACACGCTTACGTAAGCACGAAGCATATGTAGCGGGCTTTAATATATATATATATATATATATATATGTAAGTATTATATAAGCATGCACATCTGCGGATCAGCTATTGTGTTCCGTATTTCCTCTCACCACGATGACCCTATAGTCCTTCTCGCAGTGCTTAGACAAGTACTCCGAGGTATGATGCCTGGCATGCCCATGATGGGCACCATGCCTGCGCAAATGCTGGGTTGCCGCTCCTATTTTCGAGTTGTTTTAAGTTGACCCTACATCAAAGTGCAAAGAAGTCGTCCTCACTCTTGTACCATTTTTTACAACACCCCAACTAATTAAAAGTGGTTCGCAGACCATTGATGTACCCAGAGTAGGACTTAGTCTGGGTTCCTCGCGGCTCCAGATAGTATACAATGGGGGTCGGAAACTACTAAACTTGTATCTACGGAATGAAATGGGTAAGCTAACGGTTTAGGGTTTGAGGTTTCGGTCTTGGGGGTTAGGGTTGAGGGTTGCAGAAACATGATGCATGGACATGGGGCCGGAAACTTGCACCGCGCCGCTGCCCAAAGTCGACTCACACACCGAATTTGACCTTATCCCTGCATTACACATTTATATACGGCCACCTGCCACTGCCAGACTCCCGGGTCAGGAATCTAGGCGCGAGCCATGAGGGGCCTGATTCAATGCAAGCCTTTCGAAAAAACAGCAGAGAGACCCTTCCAGATACTGATGTCCGAAACCTCTTGCCAAAACCCAAAGCCCACACCCCAAACCTCTTCGACAAATACCCTGAACCTTGGACAATAGCCCCGAAACACAGGACTCCTAAGCCCAGGCAGCAGGCATGAACCCCATGACGGCGGTTTCCGCCAAACCCCAAAGCTGGTGTTGCCAGAAACCTCCTGAGGCATGAACCCTATGATGGCTATGATGGCCCAGATGGCATCCATGGGATCCGCGCCCGCCAACGACGATGAGGACGAACCCGAGCCCAAGAAGGACCCGGGTGCTGCAGTTGGGACAATTATACGAGGAAACTAGCCGAGGATATGCGGCCAACGATAACTGAATAACTCCTGCAGGGTTCCAAATATCCCTGAAACTTACCACAGAAACCGGTTCAAGATCTTGCTTCTCGGGAATCTTTAAGGCAAGGACTGGATCGGACCATTTGGGGTTCGGGGCCTGTGCACGCTGGACCTGCTGCGGTTTTGATCTCGGTTTTGGTTCTTGCGGCTGAGGGTTCAGTCCTCCACCCGGGTAGTGTGGGAACCTGGCTAAGAAGCCCTGGTTCTCTAACCCTCAAAAGGTTTCTTAATCAGGTTCCTACGGTATCCTTTAAGGGAGGGCGCTTCAGCAGGCTATGTGACCCATTTGTCGCAAATTCGTGCTGATGCGCCTTAAGTTGTTGGTTGTTTGCCGTAGGGTTCGTTAAGTAGAGTACAATGCACACCCAAACCCCACGCCCGAAACCCGAAAGCCCTCGCAACACAGGCACCATAGCACAGCTGACCCGAAGCTGTTTTTCTTCGAGGTTATTTTCACGGAGTAGTGGTTTTTGTGTTTTCGGTCACTTAGGGGTGTGAGCGATTTGAGGGTTTAGGCCAGTTCAGGGTTTGCATTGCTTACGGATTTCAGATGTGCTTCACGGTATACTGGTTTTAGGGCTAGGGTGTTGGGGTGAGGGAAAGCATATAGGGTTTATAAGGGAAGCGGCCTAGGGCTTTGCGTGTGGAGTTTGGGGCTCAGCGATTTTAGAACTTACCTGTTTGGTGGTTTGCGGTTCGGGGGGTTGGCACCGTTTGCTGGAGCGCATCTCCTTCAAATCTGATCGATATCCGAACCCTAAACCCTAAACGCCTAAACCCTAACCCCTAAACCCGTAAACCCTATTCCCTAAGCCCTAAACCCTAATCCCTAAACCCTAAACCCTAAACCTCGGAACCCTTAACCCCACAATACCCTCTCATTAGATCCCGTTATAGCAACCCTGATCCGGCAGCCCATGGTTCCTGGAGGCTTCGCCCCCGGCTTTGGCTCAAAAGCTCCCCCATCGCAGGAGGATGCCCCTGTCAGCGAGGCTGCACGGAAAGGCCATCGAGGGGGAGCGATGCAGAATCCGAAGCTTAGGGTGTAGGGCTTAGGGTGTAGGGTTGAGGGCCCTAAGCCCTAAACCCTAAAGGCCCTAAGCCCTAGAAGAGGCCCAAGAAGGGCTGGGCCTTCCTGGAGTTTTTTGCTTTTGGAGATCGGTTCCTTCTGTTTCCCATCCCTGGGTTTCTCCCGCACTGGCTGCAGTGCTAAGTAGGTTTTGTGCGTTGAGACTTAATCTTTACCATAGTTGGGTAACATTTTACATTTTTATGGGTACTTAAACCAAATAGGGAATAAAAATGTACATTTTTCATCCTATCCCAACCATGAACTAGTAATCATCCCGATCCTCTAGATTTCCCAAGCATGGGTTAACAAGGGCTGTTTAGGGTGTTTAGGGTAAGGGGTCTTGATTGAATAGTTGTTCGAGTGTCCATGAAGGTCCTACAACGGTTCTCTCCGGTTTCAGATTTTGCCGGTGTGTAAACTGTACGGTGTATTTGGTGTTTACTACAACATGCTACAGCGTATGCTACGCGCTCGCCCCCAGCAGCACGGCACATGCGAAACGTCAGCCGGCATCACAACCAGGGAAGTACGATTGCATGCGCAACGAACACAACAATAACCCAACGCATACCACCATCCAAAAACCCCAGATCCTAAACCCCGTCCCAGGGAAAGGGAGGGGCAAGCGTGCTCCGAATGCGGAGCACTGCCTGCCGACGATTCATCCGGAGGCCAGCATGTGAGACTATAAAACGCACTTAAGGGCGTTTGGGCTCCTTCAAACGACCTAAATCTATCAGTTATCGGTAAGGGATGTATTTGGGTTCTATAAGGGTGTAAGACTCAACGCTAACTATGGGTGTCCCCAAATCCCATTCCACCCTATTTTTCACTAGAGTGAGCGGGCCGAAAAGGCTTCGTCGATGTGAGGAAAGAGAGCTTTGTGTTGCTTTAACTAGGCCTCGCAGTGGGCCCTGTTTGGATTCTGCGGTCTTAGATTACCTTTTTAGAGCTACCCAATACCGAAATGGTAGCCCTTTCATTTCTAGGCTACGCTACTAGGGTCGAATAAACTCCGTCGGTAGCGCCTGCACCGCAGATCCGTCATCAAGATGCAGATGCCCGGACATGAAACCGGCACAAGCCCCTGATTGCATGGTGTGTGTGTGTAACAAGACATTATTTAGGGCCGAAGTAAGTACCAATACTATTTTGGGGGTTCCTCATTATCATGCTAGTACAAGATATCCCAAATCCCTCTTCTGATAAAAAAGACCCCTACATCAAACAGATCCAAATCTGCATCTCCAGAGATGCCTAGCTGTCCAGTGGGCAACCGTTCAATTTGCGGTTTCGGTGTTTACCAACCCGAGGCTTAACCTTTAGTAAAGCCCAAGGTTTCGGGAAGCGTCAAAACGATCGTTCAAAATACATGCATATGAGTAGTTTTACGAATATGTGTCGTTTATATGTGTATATATCATAAAATTTTAAATTCGTGAGGGAGCAAATACACAAATGAGTGTGCATATATATATATATATATATATATGCATCTGTATGTAATGTACATACTTATACTTGTTGTTTGTTTTTGTTTGTTTGTAGACATATAACTATTTATACACATACATATATAAATGTACGTAGATTGATACGTGCAGTATACAAGAACAAGTTTAAGCCCAAATCCTGCAAACCCTGACGACTTATGCTTGCAGCTTGTGCGCTCCTTTGTCTGCAGGTGGAGGCTCTTTGCAAAAAGTTCAATATCGAGGACAAGCGGCCAGCCGGCAATGTGCAGGTTGAGCGTTTGGACCAGTAGTCGAAAGCCTCGAATTCCTTAGACGGGAGTTAGGTACCCAGAGACTCCAAAACCCTTTATTTAAGGAATGTGCCTTAAATTATAATAGGATCCCCAATATGATTCAAGGTATATTCCTTAATTAAGGGGTTTTGGAGTCTCTGGGTAGCAGCCTTTAATGCAACCCTACTGGAATCCTTTTGGGCACCGGAATGGAACCCTCAAGAAGCAGCCCTTATGAGCTTGTGTAGCAGGGAATTATAGCAACCCCTGAAATAGCCGCTATAGGAACATTCGAAGTAACCTGTATAGCAACCCGTATTTCGAGTACTCCGTACAGCAACCCATGTAGCAACTCTTATAGTAACCCAAAAAAGCCAAGGATCGTGAGACGACTTGACGACGTCATGCGAACGAGACGCTTGGTTTGGGTTCAGATATTGAGCTGTTGTTGTACATCTGGTGTCGAATAATGAATACAATGCATCGAAAAGCTTTGTTTCTGTGTTCGTATTGTTATGGGATGCACTGGGCGGATTGATATGTTCCGGTTCATAAGCACACTGCTGGCATTGGCCTAAAGCGTAAACCCGAAAGCCGTAGCCCTCAAGCTTGAACCCTACCGGAGGTAACAAGTAGGCTAGAAGTAGAGTTATAAGTTACCCCAATTATGACCCTACTTGTAACCGACATACAAAGTCTCCTGGGCCTCGATTCGAGTCTGGTCCGAACGCAGTCTTTGAAGGCCTCGGTCGGCCCAAACCACCGGCAAACGCTCTCAGCCTGGATGTTTGGATTTATGGAGATTGAGACTTTTGGGCTTTAGGGTTTAGGAGCTTTAGGTATTAGGATTTAGGGGTCTAGGGGTTTAAGGTTGTGGAGCTTCAGGGTTTAGCCCTCAGTTGGCGAACCATCTGCCGGAAGATTTGACGGCCAGCCATTGATCAAAGCCTGACTGCGTTTTAAGCCCAACCTTCCTGAGATGCATCGAAGCAAATTTCGAGTAGCATCTCTGATGAATCTAACTAAGGCTTTGATGCATCCGCCAGGCTATGCCAAGACTCATCGGAAATGCTGACATTGACGACTCCCAAGGCTGTTGCTCAAAATCTTACCGAGACTCAGCGAAACATCCCGGAACTGGTGGATGTCCGTTGTGATAAGAAGTTCAGAAGGCAGGGGACAGCAGAAAAGCAGAAACGATTTTAGACTCAAAGCCTTGGAGGCGAAGTTGGAGGCAACGACGAGTGGGCAAAGTGCAACTCCGAGTTGAGCGGAACCCAATTGAGCAGGAGTGCTGAAGTATGACCAGAAGTTCCCTGAGGCTGCTGACGTCAAGGTGCTTCGTTTGTTGAAGGGCTTCGGTGAGAAGCGCGGTGTGTGTGTGTGTGTGCGCGCGCTTGTTTCTGATGAAAACCAGTAAAGCCTCAAGGGCTTACGCTCAATCAGAAGTTATACGTAGGTGTGTTTGTGTATATGTGTGGACATACACAGCTGTATTAAGATATGTTTATACCCATACATACATGTGCATGTATGTACATGTATGTCAGTGTATATATGTATGCATGTGCATATGTATGCATGCATGGATGGATGTGTGTACGCATGTATGGATGCATGCATGTATGCACGTATGCAGGTATGTATTATACACATATTCATAGGTGTGTATATTTATGCACATATTCATATACATATGCATAGTAAGAGACGCCTTGGGGTTGTAGGGTTTAGGCTTTAGTACCGTCGATAACTTAGATTTCTGAGTTTCTTCAGTATGATTGTCCTGCATAGTTCCTTAAGTTAAGGTAGGTGTTTGGGGCATACCCACCAGCTGTGTTTCTACTTTGCTGCGGTCTACACTGACAGCCGAAGCCCCACACCACCTAAACCCTGAAACCACGAAGCCCTGAACCCTGGAGCCCCGAATCCCTAAACCCCGGAACCCCGAATCCCTAAACCCTGGAACCCCGAAGCCCTGCCCTCAGCCCAAGCCCAGGAGAAGACAGCTTCGAGGAAGACCTGAAAGCGCTTTATGAGGCCATCGGTTTACTGCAGGGGCCTACATCAGGTATCCTTGAAGGCCTTTAAAGGGGTCTATAAGGGCTACTATAAGGGCTATTACGCGGATTTAATATAGGGGCCTACGTAGTTACCCATACTATTTTGGTGGTTCCTTATTATATTTATAGTATAATGGGCCCCAAAATCCTATTCAAACTATTAAGGTTGAAAGTTTGGTTTAGGGTTCAGGGTCTCAGGCCTCCATCGGGTTTGCAGACCCTAAATTGGCCCTTAAATTCATAAATGCTTTCTTTGCTTCCGGAGATTTAGATTTTGAGTTTGGGCTTTCGGGCTCCTCCTGCGGGCTTTACAGCAGGTTAGACTCAGGGCCGTCGGTACGACTGTGACAATCAGGTAATTGGGGTCAAAACTAAAACAGTAGCAACTGTAAGCCGACATGTTTGTTTTCACTACGTGCGTACTTGGACCCTCAATGCCCGAAAGCCCTAAACCCTAAACACCTAAACCCTATAATCGCCGAAAGTCCTTATCCCCTCAAACTTCGCGTTCTCCGACCTTTACGGAAATCTGGAAGACCCAAGTACTCAAAGGCTCATGGGACCTACATAGTCTTAGGATAACCCTATAATTAGGGGACTTAGAACCTCGGGTTTAGTGTCTAGGGGCTCTATGCTTGCTATCGCAAATAGGGTTTTGGGAGAAAGCTGCTAGCAAAGACAAAGCCCAAAGCCCTGGAGCTAGGACACCCCAAAGAGTTCCTGCAGTCAGAAGGACCGGTCTAGCACCTTAAAAAGAATCCATTGAATCCCTATACCCGGAGAAATCACGTTCAAAGCAATAAGGCTCGCACGGATATCCTCCATCCACCCCCGCAGCCAAAAAAGAAGCATCATAAACCCTTTGACAACCCGCGATACCCTGCACAAGCCCAATAAAACCTTGTGAACCCCCCGCCGCCGTACAAACCCTAGAGCCCCTATAAACCCTAAACCCGTACAGTCGATCGTGCTAGAACCTGGATTTCTTTATACAAGTCCTTACACAACGCCAAATCTTTCAGGGTACACCTAAACCCTAAAACCCTATAAACCTTAAACCCTAAACCCTAAAACCCTATAAACCCTAAACCCTAAAACCCCAAGCCCTAAAAAACCCTAAACCCTAAAACCCCCGACTGACGGGCTCCTCCCACCAGAGGTCTGCGAGACGGCGAAGAAACCGTCAGGATCGCTCATGGCATCCTGGCTGCGGCTTAGGGCTTATGGGGCCATTTAGCTTTAAGGCCTTTGGGGGTTGTGGGGTTTTGGGTTAAAGAGTTTTGGGGGGGATACCTTTAAGGCTTTTGGGGGTTGTGGGTTTTGGGTTAAAGAGTTTTGGGGGGGATACATTTACTGCTAAACACCGCAGGACTATCCGAATCGACCGAACCACCCGATTGCCTCACGAGAGCGATAGTCTGCGAGCGATGAAACTGGCTGTCACAAGTTTCGCATGCCCGTACGTCCGAAAGGATGTGTAATCTGATCTGGTCAATCTGCAGTGATACCGCAGTATCCCCCAAAACCCTCTAACAAAGGAGCCGGAATAATAACTAACAGAAGTCCCTACGTTTCCTCACAATATCTATGTTAGAATTTGCCGCAAAACACTATTCGAAGGGCCCCTAATGTGAGAGTTTCCGAAAATTAGGGACACCTTATTTGGGGAGCCTTATAATCAGGATCCTACTATTTAGGGTACTATACTAGGGTCCCCTATTTTCGGAAAGTCCCATGTTCGTGCGGCTTCGGATGCGGGGTCTGTGGTCTGCAGTCCTTGTACAGTTTCGAGCCCTGCGGAAGGGGGTTTAGGGTTTAGGGTTTCGGGTTTGGGGTTTAGGGTTTGGGGTTTAGGGTTTAGGGTTTGGGGTTTAGGGTTTGGGGTTTAGGGTTTAGGGTTTGGGGTTTAGGGTTTAGGGTGTGTAGACAGTGTGCGCGCGGTGGGTGCGCCTTTTGCTTTCGGAATCGGGGCGCACCCACTAATCGCGCGCTTGCGTCAGCTGTAGTCCCACCCCAGCCACCCAAACTATTCTCAATTAGGGCAACTGAGATGGATTGGTCGACGAAGGGGGCGGGG
>BGNK01000634.1:164141-221288 GCA_003297005.1 Symbiodinium sp. clade A Y106
AAAGCACAGATGACAGCAATTTGGGGTCCTTCTTTATCTCCCTCACCGTCTTGTCGAGACGCTCGGCCGGGAACCTCGGTCGGAGCCTCGAGCGCCCATGCAAATGGTCAGCGGCGCTCTCGGCAGTTTAGGGTTTGGTTTAGGGGGGTTTAGGGTTTGGGGTCTAAGGTTTAGGGTTTAGGGTCCTTGTACAGTTGAGCCCTGCGGAAGCGTTTGCAGTCCAAAGCCCGGGCAAGACCTGAACCAGACATGTAGATATATGTATGTATGTACGTATATACATATCCATATACATATATACATATACATACTTACTTAACGTAAACCTGTATGTGCATGTGTGTACATTGACATACATACATACATACATACATGTATGTATGCATGCTTGCATGCATGCATACATGTATGTACCTATTAATATTCATGTATATACATATGTACGCATGCATATGTGTATGTGTACATATAATATGTAAATGTATGGGCTATCCAGACATTTTCCAGAGGTGAAAATTGGTGAGCTAGAACGCGGTTGCTTCACGGGCGCCGGCAAGCTGGACCAATGTATGCTTACTTTCAGGACCTCTTGCGGAAGGTAGTAGACCCCTCTAACAGTGGCTTTAACGGTGGCACCTTTTTGATTGATTGAGTTCTGTTCGATTAGATGGGGAATCTCAGGGTTGGTTAAGGGTTTCGGTTTAGGGTTTAGGATTTACGGTTTAGGGGTTTAGGATTTAGGGTTTAGTTAGCAGTTTGGTTCACTCCAAGTTTGAATCAGTCTGTCGAGTTTCGGGTTCCAGGTCCGAGGTATTTCAGATTGCAGGCACTTCTTTACCTGTTTTGGGGGCCTAGGGCCTAGGGCGCATGAGCGTTCATGTGGTGGATTATTCGCTGAAGTTTCGGAAGAGCAATGTGGGTTTTCCATAGGCTGCCTGGTGCTGAATAACTAAGGAAGGTCGGAATTAGGGAACAGCTGCCAGAGCCCATCATGGAAAGGTGCTACAATACCAGGTGGAGTAGCGAACCCCAAGCGTCAGGCGAATCCTTAGACAAGCAGTGCATGGCAGAGTCACAGATTGACTCACAGAGCATAAGCCGCAATAAACCCATGCACTTGTCTTATACATTTGTTGCTACTACGGGACAGATTCCCAGCACAGTTACAGCCTTCTCAGACTCTATAGGCTAGCTGTTGCACCTGAGGCAACGTTTTGGTGAATTTGGTGAAAAGCCCACAAGAGACCAGATAATCCCAAACCCTTGCACGGATTCCTGGCCTTCATTACAGGAGCAAGTACAAGCTGGATGACCGCGCTCACGCGAGGCAAGCGTGCGCTTTCGATGAGATAACTTGTTGGCTGCTTGGCATTTGGGCTGATGGTGATGATGATGACGATGAAGACGACCATGATACTGTACTGATGCTCATAATGATAGTGGTGGTGAAAGGATGATGTGATGTGGAGGATGGCAAGGCCACGGTGGGCAGGCGATTTCGGGCCACGTGTTTGGTCCAACCCGCGACTCCACAACACCCCCAGACTCTGAACTGTAGCACCTTCTCTTCCACAACCATTGGACCCCTAAACTATCCTACACCCTATACCATAAACCCCCAAACCCCAAACCGTTCCTAAACCCAAACCCCTAAACCCTGAACAGCCCCTATAAACCCTAAACCCCTAAACCCTAAACCGCCCCTAAACACAAAAAGCAAGTCCGACAGGTTCGTGGAAGTTTGTCATCCCCGAGCTCAAAAGCTGGACGACATCAAACGTCTTGCGCCTCCGCGGGCGCTCAGAGTGAGTGTTTTTAGTGTTTGGGGTTTGGGGTTCAAGGGTTTAGGGCTATAGGAGCTTAGGGTTTAGGGTTCAAGTTAAGGGTTTAGGGATTCAGGTTTCGGGTTTCTAAGAGATCTGTCATAAGATTTCCTGTAAAGGGGTCGACAAGGTATTATGTTTTTAGGTAAGAGAATCTGTACTGAGGTTTCCTTTGAAGGGGTCCATATATAGGTTATCATAGGAAATAGGGTTTGGGGTTTAGGGTTTAGGTTTTGTTGGGGATTGTAGGGTTTCTGCTTGAGGGTTTACTTGGAAGGGCATCCTTCTAGGGCTTGAATACCAGTATTCCAAAGATTCCCAGTAAAAAGCAGGGCTTCTACACTGGGAATTACTGTTATGGCTAGGGGTACGTATTCCCCATATAGGTACTTAGGACCCGTTGGGCAATCCCGACAGCCGGTCAGTGGGACCCTGGCGTTGTAAATGTCTCCGCTGACGCCATAGATGCGGCTTGTAGGATTTGGGGCCTAGGTCTTTAGGGTGTACGGCCTCATTGTCTTGCAGAGCCTCGTGCTGCGTAGTGGGGTTTAGCGGTATACAGTTTCGGTTGATCAAGCCCCATCAGCAGACAACATGTGACAGGCTTACATGTAACGCCTTTGCTAACATGCCAGCGCGATTCCGTCAAGCAGAGACCCATGGAACAACAGCTGGCATCTGCACCTGTCCATGTTCTTCACAAGGCACAAGGCCCTTATTCAACCATGAACGACCCGCTGCTGAGGAGAAGTACCTCAAAGGGAACCAGAACCCATCACAGGCGCGGCCTTGTGTGGGGTTTTTCCCTTGAGAGCCTCGTACCTGGAAGTCTCGGTTGATCGAGGGTTTAGCGTTACTACACAGGTCTGGCTCGTGACTACTCGTATTCCTTTGCAGTCCCTGTAGCACGCTTAATACATTGTAACAGAATTTAAATTTCTATGGAGTTCCTTCTTATGACTTCCTTACCCAAAGGGTCCAAGGACCGATATAGTAGGTACTTAGCAGACATATGGGCCCCTCAAGTATAGACTATACCATGACTTGGACCCTTTGGGCTATACAGTTCCTTAAGAATGGTCGGGTTTTTGGGTTACTATAGTCCCTAAGAAACAGCTGAAGTCATAATTTTGCTAGTGGTCTAAGTTCAGTATGCCCATAGGCCCCATAGTAGTTGCTTTTAAGATTACCTTATAGGATTCTACATATGAACCCCCAAAAAGGAACGACTTTGGGGCCTATGGGTAGTATCCAGTAGCCTTGCAGCCTCCGAGCCGACAACCACGGGTCTCTCAGCGAGAGATCATGAAACGGCCCGAAACTCTAGGACTCCAGGTACTTGGAGGGGCAGGGGACTTAGTAAGTCGCGTATAAGTAGGGTTATAATTGGGGTAACTCCATTAAGGGTACTTATAACTCTACTTATAACCTACTTACTAAGTCCCCTGACCCTCCAAGTATACATTAGGGTTTAGGGGTCTAGGGGTTTCGGGCTTAGAGGTTTAGGGTTTAGGAGTTTATGATTTACTTATTGGCTGTAAACTCAACTTTTCAACTTTTGGGGTCCTTATAAGGTAGTCGATTCTGAAAGTTTCAACTTTTATTCCCTTGAGTTTTGGGCCAGTGGGTTTAGGGGTTTAGGGTGTAAGAATCTGAATATACAAATAGCACCTACTTTGGTCTATACATGCTACCCACTTTTTGGCTATTTGGAGTCTTAGGGGAAGACTGCAAAGATAGGAGCCTGAATAATTGAAGGGTTTTATGAGGGTTAGTATAAGTGTTCTGTCATAATGGGGCCTTAATAATTGAAATTTGAGCTTGGCAGTTTATTATCATCGGACGATGGTAGAGACCATATTTACCATGAGACAACCTTGGATCGATGTTTTGGGCATTTAAAGTCCTGCTGCCACAACCTAAGCCTCGCGTAACCAGACAGGTTCGACATGTGAGGGTTTACCAGTACATAATCCTATAATATAACCCGCACATCTTCAACCCTTGAGCCTAAACTCTGACCCCACCTTGTTCCAGACTCCAGCTAGGCGGATGGAAACAGGCGTTCAACAAAAACACACCCTAAAGCTAAAACCAAAACCTAGAAGTAGAGTAGGTAACCTTTAACCTTTTTGGGGTAGTACAATCCCTATATTATCCTTGTATTATGAAAAAGGTTAACCTTTGGTTCCCCATGATACGCGACAAGTAGGATAATCTCTTCAAGCCCTAGAGATCCCAAATGTCCGCCGGCTCAAAGACACAGGCCATCCTACCCCTACTCACGCGAATTGAGCATCCCGGCTTGGGGATCAGGGGTTAGTTCAAGAAGAGTTCTATAGGGGCTTTAGATGTTGGGGTTTACGGGTTGTTCATACTCTTTCAAACCGGTTCATAGGCGTTCACAGGGTAGACAATTAGGGTGTTACGGTTTTTGCTCTGTGTACGAGCTTTGGGGTGTTGGGGTTTAAGGATCAGGAAAGCTGACTGTGGCATGTTTATCAACCATGGATTGCAAAGTTCCTGACTGATGGGTCCTCCCTGTCGGCATTGAAAGTGTGATCGTTGCGGACTATAATGGCATCCACCTTTGTTACATGCAGTTTCAATCTTCGGAAGACCTCGGACCGGTCGGGCACGTGCTCTGCCATGCGGTTCTCCCAGTCTACTGAGCATACATCTAGTAGTCGGCTGTGATTTGCCGAGCAACCTGCCGACCTTGCATTCTCATCTTATTGCAGCTGAAACGTCAAAACGGAAACCCTAAACCCTGTAGACCCCACAGCTTCCCAAAGTTTCAAGCCCTGAACCGGGGCGGCTCAACTCGTAAATCTACATGCATCTGATACCGATGCCTTAACCCCCAGGAAGCTGTCACGATGAATCCAGAGCCATATAGAACGCCCCACGTATTCATCATGATCATCATGTCGCACTTCCTGGGTTCTAGTTCAGGGAACCAGTTTAAGTTACCATAATAAGGAACCATGTTAAATTATACTATAGATCCCTATTATGGTAACTTAAATTCAATCCCTTAACAGGAACCCAGCTTCCTCCCAGGAAGGACGGTCGCTTAGACAGTCCGGAACGGAACAAAGACAAGGACCGCGATCGACCAGGAGCGGCCACTCATGACCTGGGACTCCACCTACCTTTGGTTAGTAGGGTTTAGGGTTTAGGGCCCTGAACCCTAAACCTACTATAGGGAAAGGAAGAATGGTAGTAGTAGTAGTTATACTTGTACCCCATTCCTCCATTCCCTAGTAAACAAAGGAAAGTCCAAAGGGGTTGCCTAATTTAGGGGCTTAAATAAATGCCTATACTGTTCCTTAGGGTTCCTTGAAAGGGATCTATAGGGTATTATAGGGGCCTAAATAAGTAGAATAGGGTTCCCTTAAAGGGGTCTGTAAGGGCTACTATAAGGGGCTATTGTAAGGATTTAATATAGGGCCTAGATAATTACCAATACTATTTTTGGGGGGTTCTTTTTTTTGTACGGTATAACGGGCCCCAAAACTCTGTCTGAGTTATTAAGGCCCCTATATTAAACCCTAAACCTTAAACCCTAAGCTAGGGTTTAGTGTTTAGGGGCCCTGAACCCTTGGTGTGCAAAACTGCAAAGCTGCTGAGGAAGAAGTTACCGTCAACAAAGGCACAAGCTAGGTGTGTTCGTTTCGAGCTCTCAGGGTGTCAGTCCTAAGACGAAGGCACATGTACAGTTCTCAGGCACCCTGCAAAGAAGTTAGGCAAAAAAGCCTAAACTACAAACTAACAAAAGGGGGCCAAGGGCCCTTGTGCATAAGGGCTCTCCGTTCCCATTCAGCCTCCATCGAACTTGTACCAACCCTCAGCGCTAAGGCCCCAAAGTCTAGACCTGGCAACCTAAACAGGGTTTAGGGCATCAGAGTCTAGGCTTTAGGGGTTCTTTGATGCTTCCGGGTTGGGTTTTTTTGCTTTCATCCGCATGGTTGATGATCCATTTAATGTAGGAACCTGATTAAGAAACCCTCGGCCTATAACCCCCGAAATAGTAGGGTTCATATAAGTATAAGGAACCCTAAAAAGGCCCAAGGTTTCTTAATCAGCTTCCTACATTACTGCAGACCAGAAGAAGGCAAGCAACGCAAACACTGACCGCAACTGTATTACACCCGTCTTCCGAGAAGCCTCCGAGCCTGCCTAGGGTTTAGGTTTTAGGGTTTAGGGTTTAGGGTATTCCTTAATTAAGGGGTTTTGGAGTCTCTGGAAAGCCTGAATGAGTACTGTAGTTACCAACACCTACCCCTTAGGACGCCCATGAAGGTTACAGGGTAAAATAGACCCCGAAGCCATACTCCAACTAGCTTATAAACTCCTCATAGTGACCCTTATAGAACCCGCTCAAGGACACTCTCAACGAAGCCTCTCTTCATGCCCCTACACTCGACCCTTAGGTAGCCTTATTATGTGCTTTAGAATACCTTGTTTCCAACCATTTGTAGAGCCCTTCACAGGAATCCCATTATACACATCAAAACCCTCATGTTCAATCCTTTCCTGATCTCGGAGGCGGCCGCCACCGTAGCCGCTCGCGCTCCCGGTCGCGAAGGAAGAAAGACAAATCTCGATCCAAGCAAGGGCCCCGAGGTTTTTGTTCGAGAGTCCCTCCCAGTAAGACGTATAGGGGCCTGAACAACAGCAACACAAAATAGGGTTTCTGTAAAGGGTACTATACTGTAATAACGGTAATTATGTAATTCTATCAGGGTTGCTTCAAGGGTCCGACTACCTTAAGATAGGATAGGGTTTGGGGTATGAACCCTCAAGAAGAAGATTGGCAGATTCGCAGACAGAGGAGCTCAACTTACCCAGTGGCTAAGCCCAGCTTACAGCTTTTGAAGGACTTCCACAAGGCACTAGAACTTGTTTCAACATGTTTTGCGGGCGCTCTTTTTTAAAAAGGAGCCAGTTCTCGCAAAAAATCAGAAGTCCACTATATACATGGTCCCTAAAGCCTAAACCCTAATTATGATCATGAACTATCGCTCCGCGCTCTCGACCCCAGTCCTTGAAGTGTCTTTAAAGGGGCTTACCCAGAGGGCCCTTAATCCCCTTAATTAAGGAATATAGCTTAGGGCTCCTTTAAGGGATCCTTTAATTGGATCTATAGGGTTTAGGGTTTGAGGGAGCCCAATACCCCTTTAAGTAAGGAATATGGCTTAAATCATAATAGGAAGCCCTATGTAATTTAAGCCATATTCCTGAATTAAGGGGTATTGGGCTCTCTGGGTATGACTTAGACTTAGAGGTTAGGGTCCAAGTACCTAATACTCATGTACTCTTGCCAAAGACCAACCCACGTTACTACTACCCTAAACCGTAGCACCGGACTCTTACTATAGGGGCCTAAACAATTACCTATACTCTTCGGGGGCTTCCTTCGTATAACTATAGATACTGGTCCCCAAGTTAACGCCCCTACATTCGGTAGTTTGGACAACCGTTGGTGTTGGAGGAGCTCAGGAGCCGGGGATGATGATATTCCCTATTAACTTGGGTTTAGGGTTTAGGGCCAAGGGAACTCCCAAAACCACTGGTTAGAGAAGGCTCAGCAGGCTTGCACAGTGTTCTGCGACGTGTTGCGGGTTGAGGATGCAGTGCCGGATGATTCTTCTATGTGGGAGTTTCCGAAAATAGGGGCCCCTAATATCGTATCCTAAATAGTAGGATCCTTATTATAAGGACCCCAAGATAAGGTGCCCCTAATTTTCGGAAACTCTCATGTATGTATTGGTACTATACAAGCTGTATCGAGTGTCCAAGTATTAGCTTAAGCCGAAAACCCATACCATAAAGCCTAACCGGAACTCTCGTTTCTCAGGATCAATCCGGTTGTGCAAAATCACGTTCGTTTTGGTTTTTTACTATGTTTATATATATATATATACAGACAGAGACAGACAGACAGACAGACAGACATACACATCTACATGTACATGTGCATGTACATATGTATACGCATATATAACAAGCCCAGAATTTCTCCTTGCGCTGCACCCTGCAACCCTGGTAACCCTGAGCCCCGAAACCCCTAACCCTGATCCCCCTAAAGGCTAAAAACTGTTGGAGGGGCAGGGGACTTACGGTTGATGGACAAAATCCTGCATGACCTTAAGGACTCTAAACTATGGGAATTATGGTATATTCCTTATAATGGGTAATGCAGGATTTTGTCCATCAACAGTAGTAAGTAGGTTATAAGTAGAGTTACAAGTACCCTAAATGGAGTTACCCCATTATAACCCTTCTTATAAGCGGCTTACTAAGTCCCCTGCCCCTCCAAGTAAACCCCGTCCGCTGAGGTCTCGGAAGAAGGGGCGGTCAAGATCCAGATCGCGATCGAGATCGTGACCCTAAGGTGGCTGCGCTAGCTTCCTTGAAGATGGCCTTGAGAACGTTCAAGCAGGCTTTCAAGTTTCGAATTCATTGCATGTTAAGAACTTGAGATGTCGAATCTACCCATAGGCCCCATAGTAGTTCCTTTTGCCAGGGGTTCATATGTAGAATCTTATTAGGTAATTCCAAAAAAGAGCTACTATGGGGCCTATGGGTAGAGTTCAAGGTTGAGCACCCCAAGGCCCCCCAGCGTTTTCAAGACGCTTTGTCCCTTCGGCGTCGGGGCCGTTCTCTTTTCTAAGGTTTGAAGTATGGGCCCCTAGTATGGGCCCTTAGCCCTTTTAAGGGACTGTAAAGGGTACAAATAGAGTATATGATACCAGGCTTAAGGGCCCATACTAGGGGCCCATGGTTCCATCCTAAGATCTTTGGGACGTTCATTCTCAGAGACCAAGCAAACAGGCTAAATCTCTAAATCCCTAAACCCTAAATTCCTGCACCCCCCCGGGGTCCTTACAATAGGGTTCCTACTATTTAGGGTACTATATTAGGGTCCCCTATTCTTGGAAACTCCCAAATGAATCCTAAATTCCTAAGCCCGACCTCTTCGCACCAGGTTTCCACAAGAGATCGGGGCGCCGGTTCAATGAGCGTTCGGCATAACCTATAGTCTCCATTGAAGTTCCTTTCTGGGGTTACCTTATCGGGTTCTAAATATAAAAAGTCAAAGAATGGAACTACAATGGAGACTGCAGGTACATAGACTCCGCTACCTCTACGGTGCAGGAAGTCTTTGATGTTAATTGGCCCAGTGTGTATGAACACAAAACCTACCTTTCTAGGTTCCGTAGTATGACTTCTTTATCTATAGTCCCAAAACAGGCAGGTTTTCTTCGGGTTAAGGATGGCCTCTAAGACATTTTGTATGTTCTTTTGCTGAGCCGTGGGGGATCTTGTTTACCAAGCCTTGTTCAGAGGCTTCAGGTGTCCAGGGTGTAGGACTTGCATATTTCAAAGGGTTTGATGTGAGGGAGCACAGAGGGCATGAAGGTAGATGAACAAAATACACTACACTTGTCATTGTTGAGCCTTATGTATCCAAGACTGCCAGTTCAAGTCCTGCATAAACCCTAAACCCCTAAACCCCGAATCCCTGGCCTCACTCCTTCATAAACCCTGGCCCAAGTCACCCGGACTGGTAATCTCAAGCGCTAAGTCCCGAACCGACCAGCCAAGACGAGCCCTAAGCCTAGGAAGCCCTTTCACCGAATGCTAAATGCGGGGTCCGGAAGTTATGGGTGGAGTCCCTACCTGGACCCCCCAAATACCCTTGAATAGAGCCCTTATGGTCCTGAAGACTGGGTATTTAGTGTTTAATAGAGGGTAGTTGGGGGGTGCTGGCATTACTTCGGGTTTATATGCGGTTCCTTTATTCCTGAAGCCCCCGCATCGAGAAGTCCTGTTGACCTAAAGCGTGAAGTTTCGTTGGAGTTCATGGCCGGGTGTCAAAGTAGGGCTTGAAGCGAGGTGTTGGGTTTGGGGGTCTACTTTGCGGTTCATCAGCCCAAGCCCTAAACCCCTAACCGATAAGCCCATGAAGCTGAAACACATCATGTGCCGAGCGGACGCCTGGAAATTTGTAAAGACAAGCCAAACGGCTCGCTAGCATTAAGAAATCTGATAGCTATGCTTCCACACTTAAGGCCTCCTGTAAGGCTTTAACGGGCTTGATAAAGTGAGGGCTCCTAAATAAAAGGTCTTCAGGAGGTTTACAAAGCGGGCTTCTAGAAGGGCTTTAGGGTGAAGGGAGCACAACCCGGTTCACCCGACATCAGACCACCCAGACTGCCAGCAAAACGTTGCGGCCTCACGATGTTGGTTGCAGGATTCAGGGTTTAGGGTATACCATAGTTCATAATTACCCATACTATTTTTGTTCTTTTGCGGGGGGGTTCCTTACTATAACTATGGTATTATGGGCCCCAAAACCCTATTCTAATTCTACTTAGTAAGCCCCCTATTTGAGGGGCCTGAGCTTCAAGACCAATATAGGAGCTATAGGAGCTGTAAAACTGCTGTAGCCCTTGGGAATGCTAAGGGTTTTGGGTTTAGGGTTTAGGGAATACTCTACAGAATCATAGAGCCCATCCTTTTAAACTGTATGAGTGTCACGGAAAGCTGTACATAAACCCCTCCAAAACCCTGACAGGGCCCTAAACCCTAAACCCCATAGCAGCGCTGTCGCAATCCGAAAGTAGAAGCCTGCGAAAGTAGCCAGATTATTTCTTAGGGTTCCTCATTATCATGATACTATAACAAGTCTGCCTTTAATTAAGATATTATTCTAGCTATTGCCCCCCCCCCCCCGTAATACAGTAAACCTCATAGAACCCTTTAAAGGGTGCCCCTATACCCGTGGCCTAAAGCCCTAGATGCTAAATGCCTACCTATCAGAACTCCTATAACAGCTCTTTTGACAACCCGATGAGGACCCAGTAGCAAGCCTATAAGAACCCTCTAACAACGGCTGCAGCCTATTAAAAAAATCATGGAACCCTTCAGCGGGCCTTTTTAGGAGCCTTTTTCTAATTACCAAGACCCCTAAATTATCCAGATCCTACAAACCCTAGTCTAAACCTAAAGCCTACAAGCCTGTCTAACAACCTGTTGAGGGACTCTATGGACCCCAACAGCCCTAAACCCCAAAACAGATCAACTTGTCCAGTATCCTCGAGAACTAAAGGCTAACCTTTGGGAGTATATTGGGGTCCAAAATATGTCAAATTTGTCAAAGGCTACCTTTGCTACCTTTCAAACCTTAAACCCTAAACCCTAAACCCTAAACCTCTTTTACACCTTAAATGTCTAAGCCCATACACCCTAAACCCCAAACTCTACTACATGCAACAGAGGAAATTCTTGGAGGCTGCCTCAAAGTATTGCGACCTCTCTCAGCAGCGCCCTGGCTGCTGTTGTTTTGCTGGGTTCCTGAGTGGTACCCTTTTGCCCTTTTTGGTTTAGGGACCCCTTATTAGAACCAAATAGTAGGAAAAAGGGTACGCTTATTATAAAGGGGCTACTCAGGAACCTAGTTTGACTAAGGCTCCAAGTACCAATATAGTAGGTGTTTGGTTAGATACTTGGCGCTATACCATTATACTTGGACCCTTTGGTTGTCATGATTTAGGGTTTGGGGGTTTAGGCCCTCAGTTGTGGTTTGGTAACATGGGAGTTTCCGAAGATTAGGGCTCCTTTTTTGGGGGTCCTTATTATAAGGATCGTATTCTTTAGGGTACTATATTAGGGTCCTGTTTTCGGAAACTCCCATATGTTTTTTGGTATCTTCGGGCATTTTCGGATTTCAGACCCAGGGTACTAGTAGTGCCTTGCAAGGGGAAGGGTCTACGGCTCACGGTTGAGGGTTAGGAGGGTTTAGGGTTTAGGGAAGTTTAGGGTCTACGATTAGTTTGGCTACGCAATAACTATGCCACCAGTGTTTTCGAAAACTTTCCCAGGGTCCCACCTGCCAAAAGAATCCCAAAACACTATGAACAAAGAAAGTTTTGCCTTTTCTCACTTATCGATCAAAGACACGAAGCTTTTGGCTGACTGACACGTAGCGATGAACGCTTATTCACTCCAACACATAACCTACTTCAGCGACAGGCTAGTTACACACATGAAGTCATAAAGGTTGCATCTATAGACTGGGCCATCAAGATCGTCATCGTAACACAGAGACAAGGGGCAGCACTTCTTAGACTTAAGTCTAGGCACGAGTCTACATTAGAGTAAGCGTACCAAGAGATGGCATTGTTACCCTATTTACTGCAAGGCCGTTCGGACATGTGTTTTGCTTCACGGGTTTACAATGCGCTGCCATCAGCAAGAGTTCAGCGGTACTTACAACTTCTGTAGGGTCTGCATTAGGACTTCGATATATGCGAAAACTCCCGTTTGGTATGGACTTGCACGGCTGCAGGATGAATATAGGTACTCAGTTTTTTTTTGCGGAGAGTCATGATGGTTTCGGGTTGTAAGATTCCGGGGTTACCCTATAAACCCTAACAGTGAAACCCTATAAACCCTAATAATGAACCCTATAAACCGTAATAATCCTCAACCCCAAATCCCGAAATCCTACAGCCCCGAACCCTCGATCTCCAAGACGGCTGGAGAGCTTTGGTTTCAGGGCTTCTCCACGTCCTAGAAACTTATGGGGGGGGGGAGGAGGGGTGGGAGGGGGTTANCCACGTCCTAGAAACTTATGGGGGGGGGAATGGTGCTTCTCGGCTGTGTGAGACTAAGTGCCATGTACCTGTGAGTTTTCCAAGGGCTCCCACCTGCAGAAGCTGTAACAGTAACAAGAAGAGTTGAGGACCCAAAAAGCACATAAGCATAAGCTTTGTATGGGGATACCCCTACCTTAGTGGGCTTCATTATAAGGGGGTTTATATGGGATATCCCTATCCTCATTGTTGCTTATGTGCTTTTTTGGCGGCCCTAAAGAGTACATGTGTGGACGGCCTAGACTCATGGGGCCCTTACCTTAGTAATTCTTTGTCGATTCACCGTGTGACTTCTACAAACATCAAACGGTTTCCACTACAGTAGAAGCCCAAAAGTTGGAAACCCACTAGCCTCAATCCTTAAGATTAATGTATAGGGAACCCCAGCACTATTTGGCCTTAGTCCGGTTTTCAACTTTATGGGGTTTAGATTCAGATCCCTTTAAGGAACCATTAAAAGGGATCCCTTAAAAGGAACCCTTCAAAGGAACCCTGTTTACTATAGGCCCGAAGGCTCTGTGGAAAGATGCCACGGCTTACGGTTTTGGCCCCTGGACTGAAGAATCACCAGGGTCAGCTCTTGTCCACCGATGTCTGCAGCATATCCCGAACAAACCTACGGCTGATGGACAAAATCCTGCATTACCCATTATAAGGAATATACCATAATTCCCATAGTTTAGGGTCCTTAGGGTCATGCAGGATTTTGTCCATCAAGTTACCTACATAGTGGGGTACTGGGTCACTGGGTCATGGGTATAATATGGTGCATTAAAATAGAGCTTAAGGAAAAGCAACTATATCTCGGACCCTCCGCCCCCCGTCCGAGAGCCAAGGACCTTCGGTGGTCAGATCTGTGAGGTGCAAGCAACTCTTGGGTTGACGGGTTTAAGGTTTCGGGTTTCAGAGATCTAAGGGATATAAGGGTTATATGGGATCTTCGGGATCTAAGGGCTTAGTTTAGGGAATACCTAGAGGCTCCATAGTACCACAAAAAGGAACTACTATGGAGCTCAGGGTAGCAGAAGGGACGGGCTTCGAGTTCAGGGATTTTAGGGCTGAGGATGTAGGGTTTAGGGTTTAAATGGCTGAGGAACGAGTGTTCGGGGTTCTAGGTTCAGGTAGGATTTTTGGTTTGGCGTTTTCTGGTTTTATGGTGTGTCTCAGTTTGCAAGCTCGGTTTGGGCCTTGGATTTTTGGGTTTACTAGATTCTGAAACTGACTGTTGGGAAGTAAGGCTGTGCTGTTTGTTACTGCTTGGTTATAGAATCTGTAGCTGCTTGTTTTCATCGCAAGGTTTCCACAATTGGCCACATATTGAGATGGCTATGACAAGGTTGTAGCCTTTCTGTTGGCTGTGGTTGAAGGTCTGGAGGTCCAAGCAACGGGTCGTTTAGGCCACTAGTGGTGGAAGCGCTGAACAGTCACAGTTTAGGAAGCCCACCAACACTCTGAAGCGCGGTTAGCAAACCCTCACCTCGATGATCTCGACTGTTGTGCTACTTCCCGTCCGGAGTGCGCAGATATGCCTTTCAAAAGCCTCCAGTCCCATTGTTGAGGGTTTTTAGGGTTCAGGTTTTTTAAGATTTAGTTAAGGGTTTAGGGTTTCGCGATTGGCATGTTCGGCTTCCAGGGTTTAGGACTTGAGGGTTTGGGGACTGTTGTGTCTATTCAGGCCCAGAATAGCACTCGGCAAGTCGAATTACCCTTCGCCCTCGACCATAGACTTGGCAGCTGAGTAGGTAAACTTTCACACTAACATTTTGGGGTTTATAGAACCCTACCATAATTGAAAGGCTTAACTTGCTTTGGGCTAGGATACTGAGCCCCTAAGTAGGATGACTTCTAGTCTGACCCCCTAAACCCCCAAACCCTAAACCCTAAACTCTAAACCCTGCACTCAAAAAAAAAACCTGCACTCAAGATCGAAAAATGGTGGGTTTAGGGTAGCAAGAGTAAGAGAGAGGACTTCGTGGAATCCTGCGAGCAAGAAGCCTGCGCTGGACTATACTCCGCGACTTGTGAGCTGCGAGGACCTCCATGGCAATATCCTAGAGGCATTCGTCCCCCCGTCGAGCCATCCCAGCCTCTCACCAGCACACCCAAAGAAGCACCCGCCAAGCCACCCCACCCCACCGGAAGATTCTCCGGCCTTACAGTTCTAGACTGCAGAGTGGCAAGAAAGCATCTGCTCCGCCAGGACGACAGTCTCCGCCAGCAAAGGGGGCTTCGGTGGCCGTTGGTGGCGGCAACATATCCCCACAGGGGCATGGATCCAAACAGGATCCCATGGATGGCTCCTCATTGGCCTCTGATGTGGTTGCAGCTCATGTGACTCTGTGGTGCCTTGGGCTGTAGTTCAGCTGATATGGCCAGAGGGCATACGTATGGCTGTGGCCATTCGGCATTTCCCAACTGCAATCCGCATGGACAGCCAGTCGGACCAACATCCTCAAACCCAAACCCCGAACCTTCAACCCGAAACTCCAAAATCAATCAAACCCTGAGGCAAGCTTTAAGGAATACTCTAGGGGCATCAATGAATAGAATAGGGTTTTGGGGGGCTCCTTGTTATAATGATAGTACAATATACCCCCAAACCCTAGTCTAAATCTCAAGGCACCTAAATCCTAAAAGCTTGATATGGATCCCTTATAGAACGGAACCCTTAAAGGAACCCTAGTCTAAATCTGAAGGCCCTAAGGCCTACCCCAGAGAGCTCACGGAGCGCTAGATTGCGGAAGAGACCTTAAAGCTGAACCCGTAGGGTTTAGGGTTTAGGGTCCTGATAGACCGCTTGTGGAACACTGAACCCTAAACCCGGAACCCTAAACCCTAACCCTATAGCCCTAAACCCTAAAACCCATTTAAGGCATTCCCATAGAGCTCCGAACTCAGACGAAAGCATTGGCTTTTGCCAGGCCGATCTCCTTCAGCTGCTGAAGTGCGTGGCAGCCCCGGAGTGGCGAAGAGAACTACTGGATTTAAGTTTAGGCTTTAGGGTTTTAGGGTTTAGGGTCTAAGTTTAGGGTTTATGGTGATCAAGCTTAGGGTTCACTCTGAGGTTTCGGTTTTCTTTCTTTCGGCCTGAGCCCACCCTAAGCCCAGACCCTGAACCCTAAACCCCAAATCATCATACCTAGACCCTCCAACTACCTGAATTATAACCCAAACAACCTCCTACAAGGACCATAAGGGGTATTTGGGGGTCCTGCCAAACCCTTAAAGTCGGATATTTCAAGGTTTCAAGGATTCCAGGGCATGCGATGTCCCCGGGCTGACCACGAGCGGCGGAGCAACCAAAGGGTGTTTTCTTTGTGGTTTTAGGGTTTAGGGTTTAACTGCTGCGCAGAACCGTAAGCAAAACCTTTCTTTCAACCGTAGAACCTGAGCTTAACACGAAAGCTCAAGACTTTAAGCCTCAACCCAACAGCGTGGAAATCATAGCTCAGACGGTAATAGGTAAGCCGAGCAATCCAATCTAAGTCCTCAAGCCAAATTTCTTATTTTCTCTTCAAAGCAGATACCGCAAACCCTTGTTCACTATTCCAATTTCTGATGCCCTACTGTATATTAGGAACCCGAAACCCTAAACCCTCAACCCTAAGCCCTCAGAGCCCAAAGCCCGAAGCCCGAAAACGAAGGAAGCCTCAGAGAGGTTTCCAGTGTCTGAGAGCTCAGTATTCCAAGACCAAAGCTCTGCAAAATTTTGGGCCCCCTAACCCCTAAATACCCCTAAACCCTATCCCCGAAATGCCCTAAACCCTAAACCCTTATCCCTAAATCCCCTAAACCCTAAACCCTAACCCCTAAATAGCCTAAACCCTAAGACTTATGGTCGTTTCAAGCAAGGCCGTCACGTGTGCTATCTTGGCCCCCGCCGGGCCACAGCGGTCAAGGACTAAAGGGGTGTGAGATCTTGTTAGCGACCCAAACAGGACCTACGCATAGGCATTTTATACGGATATCCCTACCTTATTGGGCTTCAGTATAAGGGGGTTTATGAAGGATATCCCTATCCTTATGTTTGCTTCTGTGCTTTTTTGGTGCCCTATTTTGGGGTCTTGGGTGGGATCTACATGAAGTACAGGGGAGGAACTTTGAGCCTGGTGGGTATATTCGGTCTTACCAACAAGCTTGCTCTTTTATTCAAGGCGGGTTGGCCGGGTAGAGTTGCCAAATTGCGCTATTTGGGAAATGTGCGACTGCAGAGTTTCATGAGTCCGTCGACACGCATTGATTACAGGGGTTCTGGGATTATAAAGTTTGTGGCTTAGGGTTGAAAATGTGGACCACTATGGTTCCAGAGTTTTGGACCCAACGCACAAGCTACATGTTTTCGGATTGTTATTGAGCCGAATCCTAGGACTCCAAATAGCCCAACAGTGGGTCGTATTTGTCGACATTAGACCCCACAGTAAGCTCTTCATGTATATTTGGAGTCTTAGAAAAAGGGCTTGAGGATCTTAGGGCCCCCTTCTTGTAAAGGGGTTCGAATTATGTTGCCATAATAGGGATCTATGGCAAATACTAGGGTGTCCTTGCTGTGGCAACTTAAACTAAACCCCATAAAGAACCCGGGTAAGGCCATCCACATGCACAATCTTCAGGAAGGCTGTCTGACGCACATCCAACCAAGACACGCGGCAGGGTCCAACCTTAGAGTAGCATCCATAGGGTCTGGGGGGGACACGTTACATGAGCCACTTGCATTTTCAGAAATCTCTATACATTGAATTGTGGAGCGGGCGGAGAGACTGCCCGGCCACATCCTGATGACACGCTGTTTGCAGGATATTGGCGCTGCTCTGCAAGGACGAGAGGCCGGCCAGTGTGTTTATAGGTATTTTTGGGGTGTTATCCCGGGTTTTGGGTTGAGGGTGTCATAAGGGATAAGGGGTGTTTGGGGGTTGTGTAGGGCTTTTAGTGTCCAAAGCCTTCGGTATACAGGTACTCGGTTTCGGACGGTGGTCACGCAGGGCAAGCCACAAACCCCGAACCCTACTTAGAGGCCCAGGGGACTTAGTAAGTTGGTTATAAAGTAGGTTATAAGTAGAGTTACAAGTACTCTAAATGGAGTTACCCCAATTCTAACCCTACTTTTAACCGACTTACTAAGTCCCCTGGGCCTCCAAGTAGACCCTAACCCCGAACCCTAAACCCTAAACGCCCAAACGCGAGGCCTGGAAGGCAAACTCCTAAACCCCAAACTCACCAACCCCAAACCCCGAGATTATCCCTGAGCCCTTTACCTGATCGCCCTTAATCGCCGAAATCGGACTCGAAGAAAATATATACCCTATTATAGGGACTTGAGTACTCATATGTACTATCCCGTAGGTTCCGGTTATGAGTATTGTAAGAGATACCCGGAACTAAACCCAATTTGTATTGATTAAGACCCCTATACTATACCCTGGTCTTAGTAACCAGACCCTTTAAAGAATGCTGTTAAGCAAACGTAGCCTGACTATCAAGGCGCCTGACAGGGTTTCAACAAGGATAAGGAGGCAAAGAAGGAGGAAAACGCGAATGCTGAAGCCACGAAGCAACAGGGGACAGGTGTAAGGCCCACAAGTTTGGCGCACGGAGCAGTGCCACGAATGCTGAAGGATGCATTCGAGATTTGCAGCGCAGACAGAGTAAGACCGACTTCATCAACAATGCCATCTGCAGGGATGGACAGAGACATCTAAGAATTGGCAGCAGCGTCATCAGGATAAGTAGGGGGAAGTCTGTGAGGGAAGACTAGGAATGAGCCTTCTTCAAACCCGCAGCTCCATCAAGCCGTAAGCCCTAAACACTGGAACTCTAAAGCCCTATACAAGCCCCAGAAACCTTGGCTGTTTGACGGTGCCCCCTGCACAGCCTCGTTCTTGAAGGATTCGTGCTGTCGAGCATTACGAAATTCTGCAGAAGATGTTTATGGCCAGAGACTCAGCCGACCGGGGCGCTTGGGCTGCCTAGGCTTCCTGTACCTGGGTTCTGGAGTACCATACTTGAATACTGCGTTTTGGACCTGTTCCTTAAAGGAACCATTATGAAATACAAGTTTTCACTTTTTCTCCCTGGTTACTTCAACGTCCAACTTTGAAGGTTCTGGAGGGGCCCATTGGGTACTTTGCGATGTGAAGGTCGGTTCGAGGGTGATTGGGTTTTATTAGAACTTTAAACCCTAAGCCCTAAACCCGAAACCCCTAAACCCGAAGCCCTAAACCCTAAACCCTTAAGCCCCAACGTTGGTTTCAGAGTCTTAAGGGATTTCTTTGTATTTCAGGGTGTCGGGTCTAGGCCCCTAGGAGTTGCTTAAGGGTTTAGGGTTTAAGGCTGGTTGATGGACAAAATCCTGCATTGCCCATTATAAGGAATATACCATAATTCCCATAGTTTAGGGTCCTTAGGGTCATGCAGGGTTTTGTCCATCAACCGCAGTACCAGCAAGGCACTAAGGAGAACGAGTTGGCAACTGAGCAATCCGCACGCATTTAAGTTGGATTGTAAGCCACGTAGCAAATGTGCATTCCCACCCGCGTGGATGGGTAGGTCCGCTGACGCTATGACCCTCGGAAGAGTGGCATGAAAACAGCTGGGCTTTCTACACGGAACCCTAAACCCTAAACCCTCCCTTAGCCTAAACGCCAAAAGCGCAGCTTTCAGAGTCCTCAACCCTAAACCCTAAACCCTTAAACCTGCTTCAAACGCAGGGTTCAACATTCCCCAAACCCTGAGCCCGCAACCATCCCTAAACGCCCTCTAAGGAACCCCTTCACCTTTTAAGGAGCCCTTTAAGGAACCCCTTGAGGGACCCTTTTAGGAACCCTAAGCTGCATCCAAGAAAGCCCGAAAGACCCGAGCCCCCCTGGGCCGAAGCCCGAAACCCCCAACAGTAACCCTAGAAGTAGTGTAGGTAAGGAGCCCTTAATGGATCCCTTAAAGGAATCAAAGGAACCCTTACAGGATCCCTGAAAGGAGCCCTAAAACCCAACCCCCACCCCCTACCTAGAAGTAGAGTAGGTAACCTTTAACCTTTTTCGGGGGTAGTATAATCCCTATATAATCCTTGTAATATGAAAAAGCTTAACCTTTAGTTCCCCATGAAACCCGACAAGTAGGTAACACCCGCAGTCCTTCCAGAAGTCCTGAAAGGATCCCTTAATGCAGCCCTATAACCTCGGCAAAGTCGCCTAAGACCTTAGCCCTTCAAACGTGCCGAAACCCTAAAGCCCTGCAATGTAGGGGCCTTAATAATTAGAATAGGGTTTTGGGGGCTCCTTATTATACTTATAGTATAATATCCCCCACAACCCGGTTCTAATTATTAAGGCCCCTATAATATAGTACCCCTTATAGATCCCTTATTACTTATAGTAACCCTTATAGACCCCTTGATAAGGAACCCTTAAAGGAACCCTATTCTAATTATTAAGGCCCCTTACAGTATGGATCCAGAGTTGGCCCAGGAACGGCTGATTCGAGGATCTGAGGTGTCTGTTGGGGGCGTGCTACTTTACGGGTTTTAGGGTTTAGGGCTCGGCGGGGCTTTGGAGATCTGAGTGCTTTTTGGGGCTACTTCGGGGATGAATTAGGGTTTACGGTTTAAGGGGTTTAGGGTTTGGGGGTTTAGGGTTTAGGCTTTAAGGGGTTTAAGGGGTTTAGGGGTTTAAGGGGATGAAGTAAGAATATTGTTCCCTAAGCTTCCTGGGCATGGTTATACTGATTATACTATACTATATTCCCCAAGGAATAGACCCCTTTATAAGGAACCCCTTAGGGGCGGCTCCTATACTACGGAAGGGACAGGGCACACCCGAGAGATGAAAGCCCCGAACCTCGAAGCAAAGAGTCTCCGAGCATCTGAAATCTCCTTTTTTGGATTTAGGGTTTTAGGGGTTTAGGGGTTTAGGGGTCAGGGGTTTAGGGGTTTAGGGGTTTAGGGGTTTAGGGGTTTAGGGTTTAGGGGTTAGGGGTTTAGGGGTTTAGGGGTTTAGGGGTTTGGGGTTTAGGGGTTTAGGGCTTAGGGTTTAGGGTTTAGGGTTTAGGGTTTAGGGGTTTAGGGGTTTAGGGGTTTAGGGTTTAGGGGTTTAGGGTTTAGGTTTCGGGTTTAGTAGGGTGTAGGATTTATTTATACTTCGATAGCCAATAGGGTGACTAGGGTTTAGTAGGGTTTAGGATGTTCATTCTTGCAATGGTGGAAACTTTAACCGTTTTGGCCTTATCCTTGTCTTATATGGTCTGTTTGAGAAAGTCTAAGCTGTTTGGCACCCAGTTATTGAAGAGGAGAGTGGACCCTGGCCTTAATTTTGGTGCAAACAGACCCAAAGTTATGCAGTACTGCAGAACCCTGAGTCGTAATCCCTGTTCTGTTAAAGGCCATCATCCCAGGACCCCTTTCACAGTCCTTACCAAAACAAGGCAGGTGTTCATCAATCGCGGGTCCACAGCATCCCTCAACCCTAACCCACCGTGGTGGTTGCTATTTGGGTCCTTCGGCTGATGGTCAAAATCCTGCGTTACCTTAAGGACCCTCAACTATGGGAACTATGGTATATTCCTTATTATGGGTAATGCAGGATTTTGACCAGATTGCGAGCAGGAGTCTGAAGTGAGGTTTGAAGCCTGCCAGCAAAAAAAGGGCTTTGCGTTTCAGAGTTCGGGGGTTAGGGCTTTAGGGCAGCAGGTTTCGGTTTTGGTCGTTAAAGCTTTAGGGTTTACAGGGTTGGCAATGGTTTCAATGCACTACAGTGAGAAGCAGCTGCCCACCGCCCTCAACCCTGAAGACGAGGCCTAAACCCCTTCCACAAGGACCTTGCACTCGAAATCTTGAAAAGTCTAAGTTACTCCAAACCCTAAACCCTAAACCTACTTGTCGGGTATCATGGGGAACTAAAGGTTAACCTTTTCATAATACAGGGATGATATGGGGATTATACTACCCCCAAGAAGTTTAAAGGTTACCTACTCTACTACTAGGTAAATCCGGGCCCCACAAATCCGAAACCCCAAGCCTCATAGCCTCGAAATCTCGGTAAAGAACAGCTGAATACGCACAAAGCCTGACAGACTCCTAAGATAGTCCCTAAACCCTAAACCCAAAGCCCCTAAACCCTAAACCCCTAAACCCAAAACCCCTAAACCCTAGACCCTAAGATAGTCCTAACGCAACCCTACGCCCCTGCAAGGTGCAGAAGTTTGAGGACAGCCTGCTCCCACATCAGAAGGTCGGAAATCGCCTGAGTTTGGGGGGACTTAATGGTTGTAATACTAGGTTCCCCATTGGTACCCTTTTGCCCTTTTTGTTTTAGGGTCCCCTTAATATCTTATTAAATCCTAATAGTAAGAAAAAGGGTACCCTTATTGTAATGGGGCTACTCAGGAACCTAGAATATGTATATCATAATGTTATGAAAGTATTCGTATTATGACGGGGATTAAACGCGTCCGGGGGCTCTTTGGCCCAGCTTCAGCGTCTGAGGTTTTTATTAGTACCGTATTTTGGGTCCTTATACTAAGGATCCTGCTATTTAGGGTACTATATTATGGGGGCCCCCAATTCTAAAATGAACTGTTTGGCTGGTTTATAGGTTGCGGGGTCGATGGTTGAGGAATTTGGAATTGGCTGGGCTTCATCAGGGTTTGAATAAATGACGATGCTGGTTCTTCGTCGTGTTCCCTAAGAAAGTCGTGCATGCTCATGGTGTCTTTTCGTGTGCTGCAAGCTTTCTTGCTTTATTAAGTATTGCCGCTACCTTCCGATAATCGAGTACACGACCTAATCATTGCAGAACGTGGCTGTTTTGGACCCTAAGTTGAGTCTGTGAACGTGTAGGGCTACGCGGTTTAGGGTGTAGGGTTGGGAGTTTTAGAGAATTGACTGCAGGACATCTGTCAGCTGGTGCCCAAATACATGCGTGCGACAATACTATAGGGGCTTCAATAGTTGCCTATACTTGTTTAGTGTTTCCTCATTAGTTATATTTATTGTATATTGGGCCCCCAAACCCTATTCTTATTATCATATACATAAGGCCCCTAAACCCTACAACCCTAGTATAGGTCCCTTATATTATTGAAGAACCTTTGTAAGGAACCCTAGTCTAACTATTAAGACCCCTATAGTACATCGATTTGAAGATTTCGGGTGCAGCTGGAAACCTGGTGGCCCTGTTGATGGCCGCATTAAAACACTTAATATATAGGGACCTTAGTAGTTAGAATAGGGTTCCTTTAAAGGGATCTATAAGGGCTACTATAAGAGATCTATAATTGTACTTTTCTATAGGCGCCTTAATAATGAGAATAGGGTTGCTAAGGAAACCCCCCCCCCCCAAATGGTGTAGGTAATTATTAAGGCCCCTGTAGTGGGCGGTTCCGGAAGGGCAACTCGAATGTCTTGTGCGATTTCAGCAGCTTCATAAACCTCAAAGCCTGCAACCCGGAACCCTAAAGCCAATTCGCAACAGTCCTCCCTTTCGTCTCTCTAGTACAATTAGTTATATTATGCTGCACACCGAAACCTTTTCTGATTATTCATTGGGCTTTACTTGTTTGTTGCGTCTGTCCTGCTACGGAAAGGTCTTCACCACAACTTGACCCTAGAGTCCAGGTAAACCGAAGCACCCCCAACCCTCAACCCCGAACCCGCAGCCCTTTAACAAGGTGCTTTAATGATAATGCTGCCTCATAGATAGGGTTTGACACGGTTTTAAAGGGAGTTTTTAGAGATCTACAAGGCTTAACTGGGATTTCTAGATTCTAGATTCGAGGTTGTCCAACGGGAGCCAGCATGCTGCGGGTGCCGAGTGCAAGCTTGTAAAGATAGATGCTTGCTGGCATGCAGTGGCCATGTTCCCCAGCGTTGAAGTTTGAACCCAGTGTCAAAACCAGCATAGCCACGGTTCCATCCTCTGCACCATTTCGGTTCTGAAATTGCCTGCCCCTTGGATGTGCTGGCATCATAATCTTTTCTCCAGAGCCAGGCCAAATAGAAATCCCCCTCACGAATCATTTTGTCCGTGTCCTGGATGGCGGAAAGTGGCTTGTTATGGGCTAGACATTCGAGACTTAAGGCCGGTGCCTGGTTAACACATTTTAGCTCTAAACCCTAAAGCCTAAACCTTAAACCCTACATGGCATGTTTTCTGCCCGGTACACACAGTTGATGATGGTCTACAACCTACTTTGCGAGCACTGCTAAGCGATCCGGAGAGACTGCAGCACTACCCTACCAAAACGTTGGCTGTTAACAAGAAGCCACTGCGCTTGAAGACCGCTTGGAGCCGCATGAGAACTTGCCGAACGAGAGAACCTCAATTCCGCGAGTTTCAGCAGCCTGTACGATTTGTCTAGACACCGGTGAAGAGCAAATCCAAAGACGTGGCAAGCCAAGCAGAATCGTTGAGTTGTCATTCAAATGCTCGAATCCGAGCTCAGGTGTTAAAGTTCATGAGGTTCGGGTCTGGAATCTTTACCCGCAAAGTCCGCGGAGGAAACTAGTAGGTGCATGGATGTTGATCAGTGTCGTCCCTTTGGCCAGTCGTAGGCAATTCTTGGCATTGCTTGTAGGCTAAGCAGTGTGATCCGTAGCTCAAAATGGTGGGATCTCTTGCGTGCCGATGAGTAAGTTGCAACGATGTTGCTAGACCCTCAATTTTTTTTTGTTCGTTACCTTCTGTTAAAATTCTGGAGGTCACATGGATTTGTGCGCCGCCGATTTAGATTATGCCGGCACTCTTACACAGCTCTAAGCTCGAGCCCTCAACCTTAAACCCTGAAGCCTAACCCTACAACCTTACAGGCTATGCCCTGATACCCGCGAGGCCATTGGTGGAGACGGGGCCACGGTGCTGGAACGAGCTGTGCCGCAGACTTGGTCCGAGGTTTTCGCTGTCCAAAGATCCTGAAGGTCAGCCTGAAGGTTAGCTTTGCCCTCAACCCTAAACCGTTATAGGGAGGCTTAATGTTCGAATCAGGGTTCAGGGATTAAGGCTTGCAGCATCTGCGTTTCAGAGTTTAGGTTTGCTGATGTCGACGTAGCTTCATAGTGCTAGTTGATGTACTCCCGAACCAGGTACCTCTAAGCGTACCAGTAGAGCTTGCATCTGCAAGGCTTTGGGTTTCTAGGCTTTCAGGGTTTAGGGTTTTGGTGATTTCGGCATCCTGAAACCCGAGCCGCTTTCGTTAGAGTTCGTAGGTTGCTGGCCAGCTAAACTTCGCAGTGAGGTTCCTGGAAATTGTTGCTACTGAAGACTAAACCACCTTGAAGTTTAACTTGAGATCCATCAATGCAAGGCTGCAGCACAATGTCCTAGCTGCTTCCAGAGTGCCGGCCCAAGCTAGTTCGACTGTAGGATCACATGTGTTTCTGATGTTGCTCATTCAGGGTTTAGGAACGTTTTGATATCTTTAGATCATTGCGTCCTCTTCGGGTGTATGTTTGTGAATCTTCGGGCTCAACCAGCAGTTTTGGGAAAGGGGTGTGAAGTTGGCGTATGGGTTTCTGGAGTGAAAAGATTTACGGGGACTGTCTTCGACCCAGGACTTCCTGAGTACCGCAAGTAATCCCAAGATGAGTCAACATTCCCCCCTTTTGCTAATCGCTTTTAAGTATCAAAGGCTTGGGCTTGGGTATCGCTATAATTACTGCGCTTGCCACTAATTATTATATATAGCAGCATTCCGGCTTCCGAGGAGGACGATAGGCCACCCTTCCGAGAGATTGCGAGAGAGATGCTTTTGCTTGGACTGCAAGGCAATTCCACCAAAGAGGGAACCTGCTTTGCAATTGAGTCTCTACTCTCTACAGTCCGTCGCAAGCTTCGTCGCCGGAATCGTATGACTACAAATCCCTGCATTCCCTGCAAGCTGCGGAGTCGAATGTGGGTCTTGGAAGTCTTGTCAAAGCTGTGCGAGAAAAACAGGTGCTGATTCCCCAAATATGTCATAAAAAGCTAGCGGTTAAGGCTGTTGGTTCTCCAACGACCAGTCGGCACCTTAACCCGCGAAGCCCTTCATACTTCTTATAGGGGTCCAGAGAGGCCCGACCCCGAAACACAACCCTCAAACTCAAGCCCCAAGCCGCAAGTCCCTAACCCTTATCCAAACCTGGGTTCTTGTTAAGGGAGCAATTTTAAGCTGCCATGAAAAGGAAATTGTAATATTGAATATAGATCCCTATTAAGGTAACTTAAGTTTAAACGCCTTAACAAGAACCCAGCTAACCCTTATCCAAACACTAATATAGGGGCTCTAATTCCCTGGGGATCAAAATAGCCCAAAAGCCTTATATAGTATGGTCTTTGGGCCCAAAATGAGTCCTTAGAGCCCGAGGGATTATTGCCTATACTGTGCTATACCTATAGTATAGTGGGCCAAAAAACCCGATTCTAATTATTAAGGCCCCTATTTTACACCCGTAATAGGGGCCTTAATAATTAGAATTGGGTTTTGGTGGTATATTATACTAACCCTAAACCCCTAACCCCCTAAACCCTAAACCCTAAACTGTAATCGCTAAATAGCCCGAAGCCCTTATACCCTAAACCGCAAACCCTTCACCAAATAAGCCCGACTCTCGTTCCCATCACTCCACCTAAACCGAAAGCCCTAAATCCCATTTAGATCCGTAGATCACTAAAACCCTAAAATCTTAAGGCCCTAAACCTCAAGCCTAAGCCCAAGGCTCAACCCTAAACCCTCAACCCCTAAATCCAAGGTCTGCAATAAATCCATAGATCCCTTGATTGCTAAACCCTGAAATCCCAGACCCCTATAAATATTTCCCAAGGTCTACAAAAACATGCGCTTGCCACAGCTGGGGAATCTCTTGGAGGCTCGCATCTGTCAACGATTGCCAGAAGGGCTCCTTTGAAGGCTCCTTTAAAGGATCTCAGTCTAGAGAGCTCCTTCAGGGGATCTTTATAAGGGCTCCCTCAAGGGATCTTTAAAAGGGTCTCCTCTCAGGGATCGCAGTCATGGCTCCTGTAAGGGATCTCTATAAGGTATACAAGTTCCTTTGGATCTATAAGGATAAGGGTGCCTCAAAGGGAGCCCTCCACAATAGCCACCCTATAGCAGAACGCTTAAAGGAACCCATTTGGGTTTCTTGAAGAGGACAACTTAGGGGTTCACTCAGGGGTTCGATAAAATTTCGAAGGATGTAGGGCTTCAGATTCTATTGGTTTTGCTGTATTGATCACCAATTCTAAGTAGACCGAAATGAACCTGAGACCGCATAGTAGGCATTGCTTGTTTACATGGGAGTTTCCGAAAATAAGGGGTACCTTATTTTGGGGTCCTTACAATAAGGATCCTACTATTTAGGGTACTATATTAGGGTCCCCTATTTTCGGAAACCCCCACATGGAGACTTACTATGAGGCTTCCTTTTCGGGTTTCTGTTAAAGTTTCGGTAAAGGCTCTACATATCGTCTCCCTTGTAGTTCAGCCAGAACCTACTTACGATGAGAAACCTTGGGGCTTTTTTGGGGTTCTTGATAGGGATCCGAAAATACGGGTGTTATACGGCTTCGCGGTTTAGGGTTAAGGCTTAACGGTTAATTGTTTACCTTTGTGGTTTAACTGTTGGTGATGTTTGAGAACCGATAAGGTGGCCCAAAAAACGAACTACAATGGAGGGTTTAGAGTGAAGAAAAGCTTGGAAATTGCGTGTAACCTTGCTTGCTTACTCCCGTGATAGAGTTTTGTTTCAGGCTAAGTCTACTTGTTGGGTAGTAATGAAGCAAAAGTACGAGTCTATCTACGCTCTTTGCAGGTTACGCCTGAGCGTGCAGAGAAGATTGCGGCCAAAATGATCGCCACGATCTTAGAGTTTCAGCTCCCGAGCACTCGACCGGTATCTGTTGCTTGGGCTCATAAAATTGTGTATGCTTCTCACGGTTCAGCTGCTGGTTTCCTGGTTTTGGGTGGTTACTGGGAAACCAAGTAAGGAGTTTGTGGTGCAAGTGGGAGTTTCCGGAAATAGGGGACCCCAATATAGTACCCTAAATGGTAGGATCCTTATTTTAAGGACCCCAAAATAAGTTACTATTTTTTGGAAACCCCTACATTTTGCATGAACTTCTGCGGGTTAGTGGCCCGGTGCCCCTAGCAGTCGATCTTATCCGAGGACCTGCATGGTGTATTATCTGGCTTTACACGAGTTCCGATACAATGCATTGATTTATGGTCTTTCCCCCAGACCCACATAGCCCAATCATGAAACAAAGTCAACCCTAAACACGAAACCTAAACTCTAAATTCTATGGCACTGAATTCTACATTCTCCAGAAAGGGCTACCGCGGGGCCTCAAATCCTTAACTCGCAGCCCTAAACCCCACTGTGAACCCTAAAGTCTAGGCTACGTGCTTTTGAGCTCAGGACTTGCATAGCACACGGTTTAGGGTTTAGGGTTTAGCATTTCAGGGTTTAAGGTTTAGGGTTCAGAACTAATATATTACAACATAGTCTTCCCCATCATAGCAAAGTAGAGTATTGTATGGTATGAATTCTAGAGTATACTCTAGTGTTGCACAGTACTGTATAGTATGCTGTGCCATGGTATAGTGTCAGTATAGTAGAGTACGTACAGTACAGCACAATCTAGTATAGTACAGCACGGTATAATAAGGCATAGTTTTTGATGGATACTATAACGTATATAGTATAGTCAGTTACATATCATATAGTCTAAAGTATACAGTACGTAGCATAACGTACAAAATCAACAGTATGTATATACACATATATATAGAGAGAGCATAGTACGCATTGCTCATAACATATACTACCAAGCATACTGTAAACCGTCTATTGTATATAGCAAGAACGGAATATGGCAAAGTAGATCGTGTACAATGAGTATAGAGTGCAGAGTACAGTGCACAGTAAAGTTCAGCACAGTACAGTGCAGTATAATATAGGTATAGGTACAGGGATAGGTATGGTCTCGTATAGTATGGTGTAGTATAGGTTTTGTGAATTGTAAAATGGCTCTGCAAGCAAGCCCGTAAACCCTTAAACTCCCTGAGCTCTAAACCCCTAAACCCTCAACCTTCGAACCCTAAACCCTAAGCGCTAGAACCCTAGTATAGGGGCCTTAATGGTTAGAAAAGGGTTGTGGCAATAATAATCATAAGGAACCCCCCAAAAAAACAGTATTGGATAAACCCCAAGCCTCGGAAAACCCGGAACTCAAAACCCTAAACCCCTAAACCCTGAACCCGAAACCCGAAACCATAAAACGCCCACTGGGCATGGGAGGGCCCGAAGCCTCCCCCCTTCATGATGGCTTCGTTTTCGCAACTTCCGCGCCGGGTAAACCGCTCGAAGCCCTAGTATTTTGTTACTATATTAATTGTGTATGCCTGCTGTTTGTGTCGTGACTAGCTATGGTTGGAATATGCTTCCTGCAGCTCTGAGCCGACAACTTGAGATGCCGTTTCCGGGGTGAAGTGTAGTGGTTGTTCCATCGGTAGTGGTGATGGTGGTGAATCCCTTCCAGAACGACCCTGAAAGCAGGTGTCCAATCCCTCAACCAAGCTGGTAGTGTTGCGGTCACCAAAAGACACGAGGGTCAAAAACAAAATGAAACCCTAAACCCTGAACCCCTAAACTCTAAACCCTGAACCCCAAACCCCAAACAAAGAAGCACAGCCTCTCCCCAAACAAGTAAGGAATATGGCTTAAATTATATAGGGCTTCATATTATGATTTAAGCTATATTCCTGAATTAAAAAAATTGGGCTCCCTTAAACCCTAAACCCTATAGATCCCCGAAAAGGATCCCTGAAAGGAGCCCTAGGTATATTCCTGAATGAAGGGGTATTGGGCTCTCTGGGTGGTTTTGCCCGCGGCCAGTCTAAGGCAGAAAGCAGGTTATCAGGCTTTATCGATCAGAAGAGCGGCATCATCCACTTTGCAGGCACTACAGGGCAAAAGGGTTTAGGGTTTAGGGGGGGGTTAGGGTTTAGGGTTTCCTTGGAGGGTTTCATTTGAGGGTTCTATCAGGGTACCATTACAAGGATTTAGGGTTTATTTTGGGTTTGGGGCTTGGGGGTTTCGGGACTTTTTCGGGCCTACAGGCCCATGGCGCTTGGACTTGCTTTGCGTGTGTTTTGGGATTGGGACAGAGAACTTCGCAAGTTCGTGTATAACTTGGTGGCTAAGATTGGGTGAGCGATTTCGGGCTGGACTGGATGTATGGTTCGCGATCTATACCGGAGCTGTTCTCGGGCACGACTTCCAGCGAATCATGCCCGAAGCTTCCTTTGTAGGTTGAACCTTGCAAGAAAACTCTGTTTAATATAAGGGCCTGAATAATTAGAATAGGGTTTGGGGGTATCTAATACTATAGTTACATTAAAAACCCAAAAAAACCCGATTCTAATCATTAAGGCCCCTACATTATGTAGTCGCCTAGCCATCCTCTGAGGCGCTCACACAGCGAACAAACGAATTGAATATCCAAAGGCCTACTTTGAGTTCAGGGCTTGGGCTAGGGGCCTGTGGCTTTAGCTTTTAGGTCTAGGTTTGTCTGCTCGTTTAGCATCGCAACCCATCAAGCAGACTCCTGAAGCTCTGAATCAGAATCAATAAACTCCACAGTCACACCCGACAGTGGCTAGCATTGGAGCATGAAATCCTCTGCTGCAGTGCGCAGACATCAAACATGTGCGAGAGCCCAGAAGCGTGCACTTCGCGACCTTGAACCCCTCAAACCCACAAAAGCCCGAAACATCAGTTTCCATGGCATATCAAGGCCCAGCAGCTGTGCTTGGTTTCTGGAATACCTGAAAGATTTGATGAAGAGTATGGCCCCAATTCGTGATGAGGGGGCTCATAATCTGTTCATAGCTCCCTAAACACTAAACATTTGTTACCTTGAATCGAAAATCTCCCGGTGCTTCAAGCATGTTCCAAACTCAAACTCCAAAGAGCCTTGAAGACGAAGCACCAAGCACCTGGCATAGGGGCCTTAGACAAGTCTAGGGTGCAGGGTTTAGGGTTCAGAGTTTCGGGTTTCTTGCTATGGCCTAGATACCTGGGGGTCGGTTGTCGTGGCAGGCTATGACCGGCTCGTCAGGGAAGAGTCCCTCTGAGCTTCCATCCCGTAGTCGTAAACAGATGTAAATTGATTGCAGCTGTTTTTACATACATGGAGAAGGAGCCTTTACAACGTTACGAGCACTAACTGAAATCCTAGACCCTGAACCTCAAGAGCCCATGCAGGACCCAAGCTGCAAGAACATGAAGACCTGACATGGCCCGATATCCGGTTTAGGCTTTTCGGCGTAGGGTTTCCGTTGAGGGTCTATAATAACCCCAAACCCCAGACCCTACGGTTCCTATAAAGCTCCATTTGGGGTGTTGGGGCTTGTCGGGCTGAGGGGGTAACACGACGAGGCCGAGACGAAAACCTGGAGGCGTGGGACAGACACATCAGGCCGGTTTAGGGGTTGCAGGGGGTGCCCTTGGGGCCGCAGGGCTCACATCCCAAGGGTCCTTAAGTACCTATATAGAAAGAAGTGTAGGTTTTCTAGAATATGAATTACTACTGCTGATGGACAAAATCCTGCATGACCCTAAGGACCCTAAACTATGGGAATTATGGTATATTCCTTATAATGGGTAATGCAGGATTTTGTCCATCAGCCGTATTGATTATGGCTCGGGCTTCCCCCCCGAAGCCGTTCCTTTTGAGGTCGCAGGGCGGGGGTTCAGGGGTTTCGAGCTGTGTCGGCTGTTGGGTTCAAGGTTCAGGGGTTTAAGGTTAGGGGCTTAGGGTTCAAGGTTCAGGGGTTTAAGGTTAGGGGCTTAGGGTTTAAGGTTCAGGGGTTTAAGGTTAGGGGTTCAGGGTCTGGTAGACCTTAGTTCTGAAATCACCACTGTTAAGGACCGTGAAGTTTCTATCAAAGGGGACACCTGGCTAGCGCGGCCTGGTTGGGGTTGAGGTGGGAGTACCCTAATACATTACTCCAAATAGTAGGATTCTGATTAGAAGGACCCCAAAATATGGTACCCCTAATTTTCGGAAACTCCCATATTGAGGCTCCTATGCTAGGAATCCCAAGATCCATTATCCTTCCGATAAACTGCAAGCGTTTAGTGAACCCTGGTCGAAACAGTCAAGAGCTTGGTACCAGGACAGTAGTAGTGCATGTAAAAACTTGGGGAGGCTAGGGTCACTAGCTACTTGGACCCTTGCGCCTCAGCAGTCTTTCCGCCAGGAATGCCCTACTACACCCTAGACCCTAAACTGCGTTCTTCCGCCCTAGCCCCTATAAACTTTTTATCGCCTCTGTATTCATTTCTGTCTAGTTCTTAGTAGGGAATGGGGGAATGGGTTATGGAGACTGTTATCGGGCATTATATAGGGACTACTACAGGGATCCATTCCCCCATTCCCTACTAAGCACCAGGGAGTCATTTCGCCAGGAATGTGTGCACGCAAGTGAACTCCGTTCTGTCCAAGATCAAGGATCTGTCGGCCATGAAGGACCGAACCTTCGGCTTGAGGCTTCTATAGTCTCCTTAGGAACTATTCTAATTCTAGGGCTCCTCTAAAGGGTTCCTTCAACACGGTTACTATAAGGGTTCTATAATGGGGTTCTAGAGGGTATAGGGGCTTAAAAAATAAATAAAGGGTTCCTTTTAAAAAGGTATTCTTTGGGCTGCCGGGCTTCGGCTTGAGGGTTCGATAGTCTCCTTAGGAACTATTTTGAACTTTTGTAGATATAAAATCCCTAAACCCTTAAACCCTAAACCCTAAAGCCCAAAAGAACAGTAAAAACATATCGTTTTTGCCATGGTGCTCAAGGGGGGGTATAGGGTTCCGCTTAGGGTTTAGAGGCTCGGAGGGTTTACCGAAAAAAACCGACAACCTAGATCTTGAACCCTAGGGCTCTTGGACCCAAAGACCATAATATATAAGGCTTTCGTGCTATTTTGAGCCCCAGGGTAGGGACTTATATACAGAAATCATAGTAAGGAACCCCGAAAGGGTAGGTTTTTGGGTGGTGAAGGGAGGGTTTAGAGTTTGGGGTCTAGACGAAGATCATCCCCTCAATTGAGGTTCTACCCAGAGAGCCCAATACCCCTTAATTAAGGAATATAGCTTAAATCATAATATGAAGCCCTATATAATTTAAGCCATATTCCTTAATTAAGGGGTATTGGGCTCTCTGGGTATCTAACTTGTGGATTTGCACAGCATGGTTTAGGGCGGCCAGAGTTTCAAAGAACCCTACTCAAATCATGAAGGCTCCTATATTAAGATCATAGACCCCGCATGAGCCCTTACAGTATCCTTTATAGCACCCCTTTTTACGGAACCCTATTCTATTCTAACGGAACCTGAACCCTAAACCCGAACATTCTTAGTCTGAGGCCCCCGTATTGCCGTCGCAGACCTAAACTTAGCCTAAACCAGAGAGCCCAATACCCCTTAATTAAGGGATATAGCTTGAATTATAGGGGGCTTCATATTCTGATTTAAGCTATATTCCTTAAATAAGGGGTATTGGGCTTTCTGGGAAACCCTACACCCGAAACCCTATTCTACGTCTGAAGATGGAGGGTACCGGTGGAGCACTCCCTGGCCCCTAGAGTTTCTCGGCAAGGAGCAGGTACAGGATCTCCTGTAATGACGGAAATCCCTATTCTAATTATTACATTATAGCACCCTTCTTTAGATCCCTTATAGCATCCCTTAAAGGAACCCTTTATGATGCATAAAGGGATCTGTAGTGGATCTATAGGATATTAGAGGGTTCAGGCGGTTGGGAGTTTTTGTTGTGTAAGGTTTCGGGTTTGGGGTTTTGGGTTTAAGGCGCCGAGCTCGATATGCCCAAGATTTATTTTTCAGCAGGAGAATCTGAGAAGATGGAGCCCCAGACGTTTTATGGTACCTGTAAGTTTCCCTGAGGGTCCATGTGATGTCAACGGGTTTCCTTGCCAGAAGACGGCGAAGCACGACATGAACCTTAGTACCAGAGTGGATAGACTTTAAACTTTTTGGGATAATACTACCCGCTATAAAACTAAAAGTGTACACTTTTTGGGGCTTATGAACTCAGCAACTAGGGAACTGCAGAGCTGGCGAAGAGCGCAGAGGCTTGGATGGTTGGGGAGAGCTTCGAAGCTGAGGGCGAACTCCGAGGCATCCGCCGGGCTGGACAGCGCAGAGTTGCGCTGAAGACCTTGCAGAAGGCCAGAAGGATCTTTCACAAGCATGAAAAAGGCTCAGGAAGACCAGATCCCTCTGGCGGAGCTGAGGATCCGCCTTTAGGCTGTCGTTGGTCTCCGGCCTCTCGGCATCATGGTAGCGATTTAGCCCCGGAAAAGATGCAGGGCTTCCCCACCATGATGTTCGCCTCATTTTAGAGTAGCTGGTGTGACGCAACCGCAACTGTCAAGGGCTTCATATACAGTAACCGCGTGGAACTGACATGTATGCTGTATTGGTACAAGGGCTCTCTGGTTGCGAGGGTGCCACACACAGGGTTAAAGGTATAGATATAAGTATATACATATATATATATACACGCACACCTACAGCCTAAACCTTAAACCCTAAATGCATGCTTTGGGAAAAATGTTAAGCCCTGCCAGGATGGCTGAGGCAATCTGATGAACTTGTCGGCCTTGCCGCTGAGTATGACATGAGCCCCAGGTTGTTGTGAAGTGATTGCGGTTTAAGGTTTAGGGTTTAGGGAACTAAAGGTTAACCTTCGGGAGTACAAAGGGATAACACCCAAACCCTACTGAGTCGCTACTGCCCCCTGGTTCCTGGTTAGACTGGGCTTTGGAGTACCATACTTTACTACTTTTTTCTTAAAGGAACCATAGTATGAAATACAAGTTTATACTTTTTTCTCACTGGTTACTTAAATGCCCAGGTTCTGCAGACAGTTTCACCAGTAGGCGATTGCACGGCCCTCTGCAGAGTAGCAAGGCGAAGGATCAACGCGCCGGCCTTTCGGTAGAAGTAGAGTAGGTAACCTTTAACCTTTTTGGGGTAGTATAATCGCTATATAATTCTCGTATTATGAAAAGGTTAACCTTTAGTTCCCCATGATACCCGACAAGTAGGTAATTTTGGGGCCTTAGCATTACAGGTACTACTCTGGGGGTTCCTTATTGTAATTTTTGTACAATGTACCCCCAAAACCCTATTCTAATTACTCAGACCCTAAACCCTAAACCCTAAACCCAGGCCCCTATTAGGGTCTGTTGGGGTTCCTTGACATCAGGGTTGGTATAGGGCCTCCTTCGAGCGTTTTGGGACGGTTTAGGGCTCTTGGCTTAAGCTTTAGGTTCCCTGGGCATCAAAACAGCCCAAAAGCCTTATATAGTATGGTCTTTGGGCCCAACAGCCTTAATATATGAGTCCTTAGATTCCTAGGGGTTTGGGGTTTCAAAAAGGGTCGCTCTATTTAGGGCTTTAGATTGAGGGGTTCAGGGTTTTGGAGGGTCGTTCCTAAATCAATATTTGGTGTCTTGAACGACTATCTGCTGTTGCCGTCCAAGCTCCTAAACTCTGTGTCGCTCATTCGCGCTTCCTGCTAGTAAACTGTTGAAAAGGTTCCAGCCAGTTAATTCAAAAAACTCATGATGCGAGGGGAAGTCGAAACATCCTACATCATTTCTGTCAAGTTTGTTCACGTCACTGATTGGTGCTGCATCCCTAAATCCCCAAACTCTGCACCCTCTACCCTGCATTCGCAAACCTCGTGGCCCAAAGGCACACTGAAGCCATGAGGTATTGGTTTGGAGCACAGGCCCCACGAGCTTCGCAGGGTTTGGGGTTGAGGTACACCCTGAAGCCCTGCTAAGCGAGCCCACACCAGCCAGCCCACCAAAAGCACTAGACCATAAGTACAACAAGCATACCCTAACCTAACCCACAAACGACAAAGATCAAGCAAGAATCTTGTCCCCCAAGCCCAATTTCTAGATCAAATACAAGCACTGAACCATGCACCAAACCCAAACCCCGCAGCATACCCGAATCAATCCATCAAACCATACCTGCAAACCCAAAAAGCCTAACCCCAACACACATGCACGCACACAGACAAACACACCGCGAAGGCCCTTCAGAGAACCCTTAAAAAGCCCTAAACCCCTAAAGCCCTAAAGCCTCAAACCCGAAATCCCTACCAAACGCCTTTGCGGAAACCGGGTCGCCACCTCGAGCCATGGCTGGGAAACGCCTGGCATCTTGACACCCAGAAAGGAAGGAACCCCTTTATAGGAACGTTTGGGGTTTAGGGAACCCGTTAAAGGGACTCCTTAAAGGGGCCGACGTAATGGGAACCCATAAAGTGGAACCTTTTCAAGGGTACCCTTACAGGAAACATTAAGGGCTCTTTTCAGGGCCTCATAATAGTGTTTGTATCATGGGGTTTCAAAATAGAATAGCGTTTCGCTGCTAAGATTTCACAACAGGGTGTCTAGAATGGAGTTCTATAACATGGGTTCTAGAACAGGGTTCCATAATGTGTTCGATAGCCGGCTTTCTGGAATGGGGCCCCTATAGAGGACTACAGAAATTGGGGTTTAGGTGAGTTCACGGCCGGCTAAGCGGGAACCTCGTCTGGAACCTAGCATGAAACCCGTTAACAGACCCTGGAAACCTTCATCACCAGGGAGCCCAGAAGCCGGGTTCTGAGACAATCTCCATGTTGCAGGCTTTTTTGCTTAGGTGGGATGTAAGCTTGGCAACCGTAACGGCCAGGGTTACAAATACTGGGGACGCCTTATGAGGTCTTTGGGTGTATGCCATTATGTGGACCCGAAAGGTTCTGTTAGGATTGTTGAGATCACTAAGGACCCTCAGTACCTTTATAGTAGACTGTAGGGTTACTATATTTGGAACTATATGCTATTATGGCTTGGGAAAGTATCCCCCAGAATAATACCTAGGATCCTTTAAGTAAGATTGAAGGTTGCTCCGCCTCCAACTTGAAAGCGCATAATTCCCTAAGGGTGCATATGGGGGTTTCCGAAAATAGGGGACCCTAATATAGGACCCTAAATAGTAGGATCCTTATTATAAGGACCCCCAAATAAGGTACCCCTAATTTTCGGAATGATAATGAAACACTCCTCAAGGGAGCAAAATCTTACTATAAATATCCTAAACCCAGTACGTGATGATGGGACATTTTGCCTTAATTAACCTTAAACCTTAAACCACAACCCCAAATTAACCTCCAACTCTACTAAACCCTATAAACTCATTGTCCAATAGTATTAACCCTAAATAAATACACCCCAAACCCCGAATTGAACCTCAAACATTCAAACTCTACTAAACCCCAAACCAATTGTCCAAGTAGTATCCCTCAACCCTGTCCCTCAGGGTTGGGCTTGTCGAAATGGGAGTTTCCGAAAATAGGGGGTACCTTATTTTGGGGTCCTTGTAATAAGGATCCTACTATTTAAACAAGGTACTATATTAAGAGTCCCCTATTTTCGGAAACTCCCAAATCAGAGGTGATGGGACCTTCTCCGGGCACTGGCCTCTTTGCAGCTTGGCGAGTTGGATTCAGGGGTTTAGTGCTTGAGGGTTTTGGATCTTTACCGAATCTTTACCTGCACCCCAAAAGTATGTAGAACAATAGCCTTTTATACGTGTTGGTCCATTATTTACCTACTTTAGGGGGTTTAGGTAGGGTTCAGGGTTTTGGAACTTTGGCGCTTTTGTGTTTTAGGTGTAGGCTTTAGGGCTCATTGTTCTTTGTTATTGTTACGAGTTTCTTGAGTCTTTTTTCACGAGGGCACTTGCCAGTTTAGAGTTTGGGGCTCGAGCCTTTGAGTCTTTGGGCTCTGGGGTAGTTGGGGCTTATTTTGGGGGGTCCTTATTATAATACGTATAGTATAATGGGCCCCAAAACCCTATTCCAATTATTAAGGCCCTATATTACCCAGACTCCGGTTAATTAGCATCCACTACTGGTAGCAATAGAAAGATTCGTGAGACATGAGAACAAACCAACATTGGAACTGCATCTACGGGTCTAGCTGGGAATCGCACGCATGAGCTGAAACCCGAGAAGGCAACACAATCAAGCAATAGCTTAGTTCGGAAGTACAGAAATGTGAATACAGTTTAGCTTCTTATGCTTTAGTACCAGTCGGCAAGTCGAAAATTGAGGCTCGCGAAATTAACTTGCAGAATTTCGCGTATATTGAAGGCAATGGTGCGGCAGAACAAATACTGCAATAGCAGTAACAATGACGTTCAGGGGCCTTAATAATTAGTCAAGCGTTTCAAAGTGTTCCATAATAATATTGAGGGGCCTTAGGAATCAGAAAAGGTTTCTCGGAGTGCAACTCTACTCAACCCTAAACCCGAAACCTGGAACGAAGCCCCTAAGCCCAACACTGAAGACCCTCCCAGAGAAGATTGGTAGCAGTAGTAGTAGCAGTAGCCGTCTTAAAGGGATCTATAAGGGTTTGTATAAGGGTACTAAATCTGGGCTTTGGAGTACCATACTCTAATCCTTTTTTCTTAAAGGAACCATTATGAGATAAAATTTTCTGCCTTTTTTGTCCCTGGCTACTTAAAAGCCCAGATTCCAAACCAGCGACCCTGACAACCGTGACAATCCTTGAACTCTAAGACAGTCGGTGTTCACCCGTTAAGCGTGGGGTATGACCGCCTGCCGAAGCAACAATATATAGTTGATTGGATCCTAAGGGTATCTAAGGATTCTAATTCTAAGTACCTAATTGTATAGGGGATGTTACCCAAAGCATAGTGGGTAATTCCTACTAAAGAAACCCTACAGACCCCTACATTTCTGCGATGTAGGTACTTAATTAGGAGCCTTTGAGGATCGACTGCAATTGCATCCAGAGCCCCAAGCAATACTAAGGCTCATGAGCCGCGCCCGAGGGAGAAGGGAGGAAGGCCAGGAAAAGAGTTCCGTCTGGGATGTCAAGTTCTGGGGGTCTTGAGGGCTTCTATAGGGAATCCCAGAAAGTTGGAACATGGGTTTAGGAGGATTGGTGCTGGATTTCCCTTCTCTTTTGTATAAGGGACTTAGGATACTGATGTTCCAACTTTCTGGAGTTTACTGTNGGAATCCCAGAAAGTTGGAACATGGGTTTAGGAGGATTGGTGCTGGATTTCCCTTCTCTTTTGTATAAGGGACTTAGGATACTGATGTTCCAACTTTCTGGAGTTTACTGTAGGGTTTTGATAGGCTTGGCGGGTTTTGGATCGGGCTCGGGCCTTTTTCGGGTTTGGGTTTGGTTAAGGTTCCTTTCGGCGTTTTGGACTGCAGGCTTTGCGCCTGTAGGGCCATGAGGAGTATGGTCTTTTCAGTTAGGGTTTAGGGTTTAGGGACTAGCTGTTTTGGGGTGTGCAGGTTCGCTGGGCATTCAGGTTTACACCTGCAAGGTGGGTCTGCCGCAGCAGCAGCGCACCATTGAAAACAAATCGGACATCCTCGACTCAAAGCGGTACTGGTGTGCACAACACTTTCACGAAAGCAACACATGCAAAGTCCGTGCACGAGAGGCCTTCTTCCAACTCCTGGGTATCAAGCATCTTTACACCCGTAACGCGCTCAATTCCGTGGCGAATTCAGGCAAGCCCTGGCCCCTAGACCTTAAGCCCTAAACCCTCCACCCTGGCCATAAGTGTAGACACTGAACCCTGCAGTTGCACAAGATACCGCGGATGGAGAGGTACGCGCGGGAGCCGCCCAAGGAAAATGAGAAGCCGCTCGTTGAGCATGAAGAGGAGCCCTTTCGGTCCTCAACGGACCCGGTACGTATAAGAGTTTACACGGGGTTTTGTGGTTTAGGATTTTGTATGGCTTTGGCTTTTGCATGGGGTGCAAGGTGTTACGTTACAGTGTATACAGAGTTGCACGGGTCCGAGGTAGACAGCAGTAAGGTACTTACTGTTTACAACTACTAGACAAGATGCGGAGTGTATCTTCTTCCGGGCGGGGCTCTCTGGTTCATAGGGTTTAGGGTGTAGAGTGAGTCGCGAGTTGTGGACATTGAGAGTAAGACTTGCAACCCTTAGTGTTGCTGTTGAACTTCCTACACCGTAGAAATCTGAAACGTCTTGCAGGAAAGCCAGGTAACATCCAAACCCTACGGAGAACCTGTCCTGCACTTTGCCTGCTGAAAGGGCCCGCGGAACCATCGGAGCATGTACTCGACAGGCCAAGCGCCCTAAATCCTAAACACTAAGCCCCGAAAGCCTGAACTCTGAAATCCTCAACTGGGCTTTGGAGTACCATACTGTAATAATTTTTTCTTAAAGGAACCATAGTATGAAATAAAAGTTTATACTTTTTTCTCACTGGTTACTTAAAAGCCCAGTCAAAGTATCTCAAAGTGAAGACGAAGAAGCTGAGACAGATGAAGACTACACCCTAAACTAAAGCCTCAAAGCAAGGAGCCCTTTCCTCGCTTCTGAAAACCTGCAGCCGCTGTTTTTCAGCAGGAGCGAGTAAACAAGCAACTGGTGGAGATCTTGGAGCACCTCGGCATGGTAGTTGTGTTCAAGGGGGTAATTAGGGGTTTAGGGATTTAGGGTTTTAGGGGTCAGGGGTTTAGGTTTAGGGGTTTAGGCTGTTGAACATATCTGATGAGATTGTTCATTTAGGGTTGGGGTTGAGGGCCTTCGCAAGTTCTTCTGTGTTGTCTGAAAGCCGTTTGCTGTGGGTTAGACGATGCATTTTTCACACTGCTGATCACTGCTGTTCCACCAGAGACGCGATCATTGAATCCTTTTGGGAATCCTTTGTGATACCTGCCGTGGTTCGCCGACCGCCTATGAGCCATTGCATTTTGCGTCTTCAGAAGGATGCGAGTGGATGCAATGCGGCGCTGGATTGTGATCGGCTCTGGCAACCAGCCAATCAAACTAATCAAACTGTCCAACTATTTCAACAGACGGTTTACCGATGACATGTCGACGCGCGAGTTGGGGACCAAGCGCTTCAAGAGCTTCGTGGTGCATCGGTGCATCCGAACCCCTAGACGGATGCTCTGGCGACCGCGAAGGCAAGCGGGACATCCTCCAGTGGACGACAAGACGTTAGCGTGGGTCACTGAGTTCCTGTGCGAGAACACGTGTTTTATGCAAGGGGAAGAGATACACAAACATGCACCAATGTCCTAAAGATCCCTACCGGAGACCTTGATGTAACCGACCTTATATGAAAGCCTCCGGAAGTAGCTGAACCTTACATCAGAAACCTGTGTACAACGGGGATCCGTCTTCTAGGAACTTATTCGAAAAACAAACCCCTAAATTGCTGTCATTTGCCAGAACACCATAGCAGCCCAATAATGCCCTACAAAGCCCTGTTCAATCTAGGAGGCAAAACCCCTAAAATCCAAGACGCCAACCCTGCTTAGGGTTTAGGGGAAATGTACTCTGTACCGTCAACTCTGACCCTCAAGAGCAAGCCTCGAGACGGGAACCCCATGTCATGAAAAGCGCAAAGCTCGCCTACTAGGTATCGATTCGGGAAAGTTGTTAATTTCCCTTGTTGTTTAAAAAGAGCTTTAGTTGTAAGCAAATGTGGGGACTGTTGAAATCGACACCTCTAGCATTCGGTCCTGATAGACAACCCGCAAAGGACCCCATGAACCAGTCTGATACAGCCTTGAGAATAACACCCTATCCCCAAACCCTCGGCCATGCGAGAGCCCCGCCAAACCCAAGCCCTTGTACAAAATCACAAAGAGAGACGCACGCTAGAGTTGAAACCCTAAACCCCTAAACCCCAAACCCCGAACCCCAAACCCTAAACCTTATCAATGCCTTCATCGCCGCTGTGCTCAAAAAACAGGCGGAAGGTCGCCAAGCTCCGGGGCAGGGCTGATGAGGAGGAGCGATTTTTTGATTTCCTGTTTCGAAATTTAGTGCTTTTGAGGGTTTTAGAGCTTTCTGTGTAGGGTTTAGTGGTTTCTGCTTTAGGGTTTTAGGGTTACTTTTCAGGGCTTTCCTAGGAAGAAGAAAGGTTTTATGGTGTTCGTGTTTCGTGCCCGATGGGTTTGGTTTGATGGAGGCTTTTTGGTGTATGGGCGAACACGCATGCTTATTCTGGAGAATATCGGGCAGGGGGGTGCATGGTACATTGGAGAAAGCAGTTTCACGTAGTGTATTCGTAGTTTAGATTTCGGTCAAGAGTAGATGCACAGATCAGCAGGACGTGCGAGAATCGAATGCAGCTGAGCATTGGAGCCACCAAGCAAAAATACATCCTCATAGCTGAGTTGCCTATGTAATAAGCAACAACCAAGCATTCAAGCGTGCAAAGTCCTGCAGGGCTTGGGTGGAGAACTTGAGGGGCTGGTTCTGATTGGATTTAGAAATTTAGCACAATCAGGATCAGTCAGGTTAGGGCCGGTTAGGGCTTGCGGCTTGGAGCAAAAAGCTTTGAAACCTTAAAGCCAAAACTCAGGGTATGTACAAATTCTCAACGCCTTTGAGCATTTCAAGTTTTGGTTAGGAGTAGCAAACAGTGCGTACTTTTGCCAAACCCCAACCAACTTCAGGAACGCGGCCGCAAAGCTGCAGAAGCCCAGGTGGAGGACCTTGGGAACTCGGGGTAGCAGGCTCGAAGTCAGAAACAGGCACTGTTCCAACGCTGCTCGATGAAGGTTCTACAGGGCTGTATGAGGTTTGGGATTCTGGGAAACATTGGTGACCTATGTTCATGTAGGGTAGCTTTTGAGTTGAGTGAGTTCTAGGATGGTGGGGATAGGCCTCATGCGAAGTTCTCGAAACATCCTTAGACCTAAAGCCCTTAACAAGCGCCAAGCTGTAAAACCCCAAACCTCGAGAATCTCGAACTCTGAGACGAGTGCCCTGAAGACTACCAAGCAAATTCCTACTCCTAAGCCGTTTTGTCCAGAGCTGAAGGTTGTAATATGGGGGTCTGAATTATAATTGACTACTTATACCTTTGTGGGGAGTCCTCATGATAATTCTCGTATAATATACCCCAAAACCCTGTTTTAAGCATTATAGAAGGCCCCTATATTGGGCTTCAGGCCAAGTGTCTGCTATAGATTTTCGGCGCATACCCAAAAGTATTTCTCCATGGTCCCAACTGGTTCATAAAAGCTAGCATTTCAAGAAACCCGACACCATCTATCCTACACCCTAAGTCCTAACTCTCAAGTGTTACATCCATTGTAAAAAACTAGAGCCTATACCCTGATCCCGAATTTGTGGGCCGGTCCTCATCCTTACTATACGCATGCTGAATCATGAGCCCGAACCTGGACGTTCCGAGTACTTACATAGCCTATACTTTTTCCCTGAAGCCCTAATCTAGGAGCCCTCTCAAGGTCGGAGAATGGCCCTAAACCCTGCCTTTGCCCCCCCAAAACCGACCTTTTTTTAAAAAATAGTATGTATATATATATATATAGATATATATAGAAGCCATAATAAGGAATTCTAAAGCGTGTAGGTTTCTCCGGCCACAGGCGGAGCTTAAGCCCCAAAAGCTAAAGCCGAAAACAAAAAAACCTCCAAGCATCAGCCCCAAGTCCTAGAACCTAGAGCCTGAACCCAAAGCATAACTGGGCTTTGGAGTACCATACTTTAATACGATTTTTCTTAAAGGAACCATAGTATGAAATAGAAGTTCATACTCTTTTTTCTCACTGGCTCCCCAGATAGGTCGTAAATAGCTCTTGCTGCGATGGCCGGAGGATCTCAAGCAAAGACTCGAGATCCGCGAGCAAGAGGTGCGGTCGGTCGACTGCGGAAATAAAAAATGGCGCCTAAAATTGGGTTCTCGTTATATCTGAGTGGATACACTTTGCGCACTTTGTGGGACAATGTTACCCACTATAAAACTAAGAGTGTACAGTTTTTTTGGGGGCTTATGAACTCAGCAACTAAGTAAGGGATTCAGTTTGAGTTACCATAACAAGGAAACCCCAGTATTTACTATCGCTCCCCATTGCTGGAACTTAGATTAAGTTCCTTAACGAGAACTCAGAACAGCCCAGAATTACTGAGGGTCCTTCAAAGGTTTCTATACGGGTTACGGTAAGGGTGCCATAACAGTTATGGAACTTGCTGTTGTTGGTTAGTGAGGTTTAACCCCAAACACCCAGAGTATGCTGCAAGGTAGTCTAGTGGAGGGGCCTTAATAGTTAGAATAGGGTTTGGGGGCCCATTATACTACAATTATAATAAAGACCCCCCCATATTCTAATTTTGAAGGCTCTGAAGGTCCTTAATGTAGTACAGCAGCAAACAGGCCCAACATGTCTTCACCGCTGGACCTCTCTCGAGGCACCTTGGTTTTTGCAGGCCAGGTAGACCATAGAGCCTAAATCCAAGCACCGAATCGATCATTGGCGGTTTTCCAAAATTGGAGTCCTTGCGGTTAGAGGGCTCTGTCGAGTGATGGGTTTGCAGTTCAGGTCATTTTGGATTCAAAACAACAGGGGCCTGAGTAATTCGCAATAGTATTCCTCAGGGTCCGCTAATGTCGTTATAGCAAAGCATACTCCGACACCCTCTGCTAGTTATTCAGGCCCCCTGTCACCTCAAAGATCCGAGAACACAAACCCAAATCCTAAACTATCTCTCTATAGCGAATCATAACATGCCTAGTTCCCGAACCCCTCCGAATCCGTCATCCCTGTAAAGCCCTCAGCCGCAAAGAGCTTAATTATATAGCCGAACCCCTAAATACCCCAAACCCGAAACCTCCATAGCTCACTGAACATCTACTTGTCGTCGATGCCGCAGATGGCCGTGCTTTCCGCGGCGAAAAGAGACCTGGAGGAGGATGTTTGACCCGAGCTCTAATTCTCAGGGCTGTACAATGGTCCTTTTAAACGTTCTGCAGAGGTTTGGTGTAAGGTGCAGGGGGAAGGGGGAGGGGGTTGGGATTAAGGGCTTCAGGTCCCCAATCTAGTGCGGCACCCTTATAAACAAAGACCCTTTTTGGGGACCCTAATTTAGAGGACTATCCATGTGTCGGCATGGCCCCACGCACCAGGAGGCTTTAGGGTTCGGGGGCGGTAGTATCCCAAAGAGTCCAAGTACTCGTATAGTATATGCTTTTGAAAGTTGGTGCCCCCAGAGCAGTTGGGCTTGGGTATTATTAGTGGCCCCCAAAGCATGCATGTAGAATAGTAGCCGTTTAGAAGGTTTGGGCCATGGTTTTGCTTATGTTTTGGGAGGGGTTAGGTATTTGTGGGCCTTAGACGTCAGAGAAAGCATGTGTGATCTCTGTGTGTGTGTGTGTTGGAGCATTTCGGAACCCTTGGATATTGTTGTAGAGTCCAGACCTTCAGAAAGTGCCGTTTTTGCAGAAATGGAGTCCGCAGGAACCCTGTGAATCCTTCCCCTGCCATAGCCCCAGCTGGACCCTATAAACTCGACCTTTTCAGTGCTTCTTATCATGATTTCCCGATCATATAAGCCCGAAAAAAAGCCGGGTTCAGGTACACCCTATAGACCCACAAGTAGGTCGGTAACTTCTCAGCGCAGCACCCATCAGGTACCCTGGAAAGCCAATGACAATGCCCTACCCTAAGGCTCCAAATAGCCCAAAGTCTTAAAGTAGGTAGTATAGATAGATATTAGAGCCCAAAGTAGGTATACTCGGAGTCTTAAACCCTCAACCCCTAAATCACAAACCCCTAAACCGTAAACCCCTAAACTCCCCTTGGAGTCCTAGGGCTAAGAAGGACCGCCACGAAGCCGTGCGTCGCCGAGCCGAGCTGGAAGGTGTGCAGCAAGACTGTCGGGTGCTTACAGGTTTCAGCTATGAGGCTTTAGGGCTCTACTTAGAGGCCCAGGGGACTTGGTAAGTAGGTTATAAGTAGGGTTATAAGTACCCTAAATGGAGTTACCCTAATTATAACCCCTACTTATAACCTACTTACTAAGTCCCCTGGGCCTCCAAGTAGGGGATTAGGGGGCTTTGGGCGTTTCGGGCTGTAGGGGTTTAGGGTTTTAGGGGTTCTGGGGTTTAGGATTTAGGGTGTTAGGGGCTTAGGGTTTTAGGGGTGTTGGATTTGGCGAAGTACATAGAATCAGGTCGTCTTCTCCGCAGAAAGGCCGGTCCAAAAAGCACCGGTCCAACAGAACAAGGGAAACCACAGTAGTCCGAGATGACTTCCCGAACCCCATGGCTGCGAAGCATTCCACCTGCTTGAGGGTCCAGTTGCGCCCAGACTGAACTGGAATCCTATTCACAATCCCTACCTCATGCTGCGCCGCTCAAGACCCTCCAATTGGGGAATACGCCTTCAACTGTGTAGGGCTTCTTAGTATGATTTACCCTACACGCTAACCCCAATCTGTAAATCCCAAATCCTCAATGACCTAGTCGTTCAAGGAGCTCGGTCGGTCTGTAGCGGGCCTGGCCCGTTCTAGGCACCACTGCAGGCGTCGAAGGAAGGAAAAGTCATGTAACACCCTTCTAGTTCTTGTATACTTATGCTATCAACACCCAGACCTGATTATTTTATGGTCCCTGTATTACAGCATGGTGAAGAACTGTTCGTGACCCATGGTAGCCCATATTAGTTCTAGTTCTGCCCACTAGCCCATATGCAGTTTTGGTGTTCTATACTCGAACACCTTTTTTTTCAGGCCAGAAACCCTAGGACTCCAAGTATACCTACGCTGCGCTCCAATGTCTATAGATACTACATACTTTGGGCTATTTGGAGTCTTCGGGAAAGGGGACCTGTCTCAGGTTTCGTTTTCGAGTGTGCATCTTTCACCCGGCAATGATCGCAGCCAGAAGCCTTCAGAATACTTTGCCAAAGAGTCCACAGTACCTACATGGTATAAAGTAGGGTTTCTGTAGTGAGAACGACTATTCGGGTTTGGGTAAGTATCCCCCACATAGGCCTTCGGCCGTTGGGCAGGCTGATGACTGCAAGGAAAAAGTCCTGCGCCCCAAAGCACTACAACCCCTATGGCGTCAACGCTCATGCCCTCCCAAAGCTCCTTGACTCACCCAGAAGTCCTGAGCATTCAACCTTCATGCCTTAACACTTAACACCCCCCGGAATGCAGCCATGTGCCGACCTGGTTTTGAGTTGGAAAAGGCCGGGACTCTGCGGAAATCGTAGGTCGAGGATTCTCCGTCCTGAAGTGGCTTCCATTGTAGAGCCCTTTCCCTGTTGAAGGAACCCTGAACCCTAAAAACCCTAAACCCTAAAAGCCCGAGAGACCCTAAAGACCCCAAACCCCAAAAACCCTAAAAACCCTAACCCTAAAAACCCTAAAGACCCCAAAGACCCTAAACCCTAAACCCTAGACCCAAACCCTAAGTTGGAGTAGGGTGTCCACTGCAGGCACTCCGGTATGGCATCTCGAGCCTAGCCACAACCCTTTTGTGCCCACAGGGTCTGCTGGTCAAGGGTCCCTCCAAAGGGTTGCTGTCTTTTAAAGGTGTTCTTAGGAACAGGGCTTATGCAGATGGTATAGGATTTTGTTTACATGGCTTTAAGGGTCCATGTGCCATACATTCCGCCTCAACGACGTGACATGATGCGAACTTCACCGTCGCTCTCATCGTGAATGCTTTTTTGAATCCTTCCAGCAGTCCCATCAACTCCGCTGCCTGCTTGTCCTTTAGTGGCAAGCATGGGAAAAAAGGTGGCTATTGCTGGCGATGTAAAGGCCAACAAGGAGCTTCCGTCGCATTGCCTGCTTGTCTGCGCCAGAGACGTGAAGATCGATCAGTCAGCGTCGCCTCCGTACGCGGTCCCTTAGAAAGCACCCCGTCAGACGCTGGCTTTGAGGGACGCTCAGCTCCGGCAATAATAGGGTTTAGGGGTTTAGGGCCTAACCCCTAAACCCTATTAAGCCTAAACCCCTATAAGCCTAAACCCCTAAAGTTTAGGGGTTTAGGCTTTAGGGGTTTAGGCTTAGTAGGGTTTAGGGGTTAGGGTTTTATGCAAAGGCGAAAACGATGGCTTCCGCGGCGACCCTGAGCAGAAGCCACAACCGTAAACCGCAAACTCCAAGAAAAAAACTTGAGATTCCCAGCCTTAAACCCACCCCCAAAGGGTCCAAAGTACCTATATAGTAGAATGTAGGGTTTCTATATTCGGAATTACAATTATGATTTGGGAAAGTATAGCCTTAAACCCACCTGGAAAGCAACACCCAACCCCACAATAGGGGATTGGGCTATGCAAGTTAGAATCTACAGGTTCTAAGTATGGGCCCCCCAAGCTATATAAGGATCCCAGGTTTAAGGGCCCGTACGGATACAACCTTCGATATCACGGCTACCATGTCGACTTACTCAGACCCCTATCGTACTCAGACCCTAAGCCCCAAACCCTCAAACCGCAAGTGCTACAACCCGTGGTACACTAGAAACCAACAAGGTGATTATAGCACCCCGTACTGTATTACCCAAATTAAGCCCTACGGTACCCCTGTAGTACGTACATGAAACATGCTTCCCTAATCCCTAAACCCTATACCAACTCTGTCCCCGCTGAACAGCCTTCTACTAGGTCTCCCATGTGCGCCCAATACCAGAGAGAGAGCCCTTTTTGTTCCTGGCTTACTGGGGATCGTGGTATAAAACCCCTTAAACCCTAAACCCTAAAACCCTAAAGCCTTGAACCCTAAGCCGTAAACCCTAAACCTTTTGGAGCCCCAGCCCTAAACCCTAAACCCCAACCCCCCCTAAACCCTAAACCCCAAACCCCCCCATAGTAACCCTTATGGATCCCTTACAGAATCCCTTAAAACCCTTAAAGGATCCCTTAAAGGATCTCTTAAAGGAGCCCTTAATGGATCCCTTAAAGGAATTCTTACAGGATCCCTGAAAGGAGCCCTAAACCCAACCCCACCCCCTACCTAGAAGTAGAGTAGGTAACCTTGAACCTTTTTGGGGTAGTATAATCCTTATATAATCCTTGTATTATGAAAAAGGTTAGCCTTTAGTTCCCCATGGTACCCGACAAGTAGGCCTCTGAAACGCAGGAACCCGCAGCTGCTCACAGTCCGACTCGGGAAGCTGACCCGAAAGCAGGCGCCTGCATTTTTTGGGCCTCCTTTCTTGGGCTTAGGGGCTGAGAGGGCTGAGAGGGTTTAGGGGCTTAGGGTTCAGGGGTTTAGGGGTTTAGGCCGGGTTTAGGGGTTAAGGGTTTAGGGGTTTAATGTTTAGGGGTTTATCAAAGCGCGGGGGAGGTGCAAGCTTCCAAGTCCATTTGGGCTTAAATTGAGGCATTTGAAAAGTCCTGGCCTTCCCACTTGTTTTCAAACTTGGGATCAGACGCTGTGTGTAAACTCCAACTCTAAGGGCATGACACCGTGGCGCTGAGCAACGTCGGGATCGGCATTCGCGGGGAAGTTTGCAAAACAGACCAAAACGGTCCAAAATGGCTCAAAGCTGTCCAAATTGGCCAGTTTTTGGAAGTTCCCCGTTCAACGAGGGAATTTCCCAGGCCATTCAAAGATTAGCCTCATAACGAGTCAGACTCGGAACGCAGCCCTTGTAGGAGTTGTTCAAATTACATTCGCAGGGTCGGCTGGAAATCAGCGTTAAGCCCCCAGCCCCCTTAGCAGCGCCTCAAGTTCAGGGTTATTGAGGGCTTAGGGCTTAGGGGCTGAGAGGGTTGTTTAAGGTAACAGATTCACCAGTGACTCCTCAGATTTTGCAGGTTTCAGGCTTCGGACATGCTTAAATCTCGGGTTTTGGCTTAATTCAGGGAAACGCTGCGTCGGGACTTCACCTGTCAGCTGGTGACAGGTTAAAGGTTGATAACGTCTACTCCGACCCCATCCGATCACGCAGAGCATCCATGCCCGAACCTGCTAGAATGCAGGCACACAGGCACAACCCGTATTCCAGCTGTTAGGGGCCCTCTCTTCTACGCTTTACCAGCACCCCGGCCCGATTATGCTCCAAACCCGCAATCCTCCAGCTTAGGGCCCAAGGCCTTTAGGGTCTCAGGTTTCTTAACACGCTTGATGCTGTCACTTGCATTGTGAAATGTTTTCCAAGCGTTTCGTGTCTATCCTATAGGTTTGCCTAATGCTCAGGAATCTCATAGGGCTGAAGGGCCCCTTTGGGCAATACCTATGCTGATGAATTTTGCTTTGAAGCGGTTTTCGAAAATAGGGCTCTTCATTCTACTACTTCTGGTATTTGGCATTGATAAATCATGTCAAATACATACCATACAAGGATATCTTCCGGAACAGGCATCCTTGCGCAATACTAAAGCCGAACATTTTTCCTTTCATGGCTTTCCGCAGTACTCCGCTGCCCCTCCAAGCGAACAAGTGTGACATCGTCCTCCACGTAAAGTTTGCCTTGAACGCTTGCTTCAAAATGTGTTCAAAACCACTGTAAAACACCAAAACGCCCCATCACAAGTGACCCACCCCCCACTCTCGAGGATCGCGCTCCTCCTTCTAGCACGTCCCCCGAGCAAATATGTGCTGACACCACAGTTTCGTGCGCTTTTGACTCTGAACAACGAAACACACACATGCAAACCGTCCGGAGTCACTCGAGACGATGTTACCTTCTTTAAGGGATCTAGCAAAATCCTATACTTTGTCTTAGCAGCCGAGTAATGAGTAAGGTAACCTTTAATGTCTCGGGGTTTGTATAGCCCCACCATAATTGAAAAGGTTAACCCTTGTTTGGGCTAGGATACTGAGCTCCGAAACCCTATACCCTAAATCCTAACCCTTAAACCGTACACCTTACTGAGCCCCTAAATGGGTGAAAACCCTAAACCCTAAACCCTAAACCGTTCCGGATTCGTTTCCGGGTTCCCTTTGAGGAGTCTTCGAAGGGAGCTTCGACGAGCCTTCAGGAGGGACTTCAGAGTTTTCCCTCAAGGGCTCCTTTAAAGTTGAAGGGTTCCTTTAAGGGATCCTTCAAGAGATCTTTTAATTCAAGGGATTCTTTAAGGGTTCCTTTAAGGGATCCTTTAAAGGTTCCTTTAAGGGATCCTTTAAGGGCTCCTTCAAGGGGTGAAAAAGGCTCTGCAGGCAGACCATCAGGGTACTCTACTAGGTTTCCATTCGGGATAGCTTTCAAGTTCCCTTATCGTTTAATATAGTCCCAGACCCGCGGGAGGATCTAGAAAGTAGATCCTATAATTTGGGGCGCTATACTACTAAGGGTACTTTATAGGAACCCCCATTAAGGGATCTACTTCTGGGATCCTTCCGGGGGTCTGGGGTGTAGAGCCCGAATTGTAAATAACCTTGGGGACTGTTGAAATCGACACCAAGTTTGGGGTATTAGCATTTGTGGGTTTGGCTTTTCGGATTTGGGGCTCAGGGTTTAGGGCTTTAGGCCCTTTAGGCTTGAGGGCTCTGCAAGAAGGGGTGAGGGTTGATCTAATCTACACACAACGATGTTTAATCAATTTGGATTCTTTTGAAAACAAAAAGGAGCAATAGAGCTAATTTCTGGAGGTGGGGGTTCCGGATTCGTTTGAGAATTCAGAGCCTTGGCCCAAGCAAGCCAACCCTAGTGTCCTAACACCCAAAACCCTAAACCCCTAAAGGGGTTTAGGGTCTAGGATTTATAATCCCCAAACCTCTAAAACACTAAACCTCTCAACCTTAAACGCGTTAACACCGAAACACCTATGCCGTAAACCTCGCTGACAGCAGGTGAAAGGTGCCCTCGATTTGCTCAAAAGCTCCCGATCCTTGCAGCTGGAGCCTAGGCTTTGAGTTGGACAAGGAGGCTCGGGTTGGGGTTTATGGTTTCGGGTTTAGGGTTTAAGGGTCGGGGTTTAAGGGTTCGGGTTTAGGGTTCCAGTGATAGTATAGTATATACTTCCGGGAGCCATTAATTACCTACTACATAGGTACTTGACCTTGACCTCTTGGGGTTGGGATTCCTTAAGGGTTCCTTTAAGGGTTTAGGGTCCCGTTTCGGGCCCCTCTGGGGTACGCATATCCCTCTAAGGGTACGTACTATCATGGTTCTCAGGGTTTCTAATTCGATGGTGCTTCGACGTCATGAGTCTGAGGGAACTTGGTAAAGCAGGGTTAGCGTACTGAAGTGAGTGGCTTTCAGGGCTATTCAATTCAATCAGGCTCTATACTACGATTCTTCACGTGTTGTGGGTTGCAGAGTTTGTTTTCTTAAACACCTTGAGATGAAGAGAACTTTTCATTTGGTGGTTGAGGGTCTTATGGCTGTAGGCCTTCCTCAGTTGCAGGGCTTTAGTATTCTTGAATCGCAGGGTTTCGGCCTGGATGTTTAAAGGCTCGGTAATCCATGGCCCGCTAACTCTTGTCAGGCGAGAAGGGGTGTCAGCCACAGCTCTTCCCTGTTTCTGGAGCTTCGGATTCCCTGAACTCTAAATTTCAAACCCATAACCAACATCAACTCGAAGCTTGAAGACTACTGTAAGCCCAAAGTTCCAAGGAGCCGGACTAGTATTCATACTCTTATTCTTAAATTGTTCTTGCCAGTACCCATGTTTCATTCTTACTCTCATTCATTAGGTATTGCTATGATTAGAAATTGCTTTATCAGTATTATGAGTAGTAGTATTAGTGTTACTATTGCATTACTATTGACACTGATGTTGATACGGTTGATGGACAAAATCCTGCATTACCCATAATAAGGAATATATACCATAATTCCCATAGTTTAGGGTCCTTAAGGTCCTTTGCAGGATTTTGTCCATCAACAGTAGGGTTTGAAGTTTGGGGTCTAGTATGGTATGATTACACTAAACTCCATAAAGTTGGAAATCGGATTAAGGCCATAGTTTAGGGTCCTNCCATCAACAGTAGGGTTTGAAGTTTGGGGTCTAGTATGGTATGATTACACTAAACTCCATAAAGTTGGAAATCGGATTAAGGCCATAGTTTAGGGTCCTTTGCAGGATTTTGTCCATCAACAGTAGGGTTTGAAGTTTGGGGTCTAGTATGGTATGATTACACTAAACTCCATAAAGTTGGAAATCGGATTAAGGCCATAGTTTAGGGTCCTNCCATCAACAGTAGGGTTTGAAGTTTGGGGTCTAGTATGGTATGATTACACTAAACTCCATAAAGTTGGAAATCGGATTAAGGCCATAGTTTAGGGTCCTTTGCAGGATTTTGTCCATCAGCAGTAGTAATTCATATTCTAGAAAACCTACACTTCTTTCTATATAGGTACTTAAGGACCCTTGGGATGTGAGCCCTGCGGCCCCACAGCCGTACCTTTAGGCTTTCTTTAAGGGATCTATAAGGGTTACTATAAGGGTACTATAGGGCTTAGGGTTACTATTCCATAGGGTCCTTAAGGCAGGATTTTGTCCATCCTTTGCCGTCGAAGCCAAGGAGCCCTAAACCCTAAACCCCTAAACCCTAAACCCTTTGCAGGATTTTGTCCATTTTGGCCGTCGAAGCCAAGGAGCCCAACGTCTTTCACTTGACGGCTGCTGTCTCGGCCTGCGAGAAGTCCTCGAGATGGAGTAGCGTGGCTAGGAGTTTAGGATCCTTTTTTAGGGATCCTTTTTGAGGGTTCCTTTAAGGGATCCATAAGGGGAACTATAAGGGTTTCTAGAAGGGTGCTATGGGGGGTTTGGGGTTTAGAGGAGTTAAATGGTTTTAGGGTGCAAAGCTTAGGGGCTGAGCGGTTTAGGATTCTATGAGGTTCGTCCAGCATCGACCAGTGTATCGGGTTTGGCGAGGACCCGGCTCAGGTTGTCATTACGCTCGTTTCTGATCCCTAAACCTTAAACCCCTCAAGCCCAAACCCTAAGTCAATCCTCCTGGAAGCTGTTCGGTTTTGGGGGATCTGCATATGAAGCTAGGCAGTCGCGGCGGTCGCGTTCAGTCATCACGTTTTTGTCTAGTCAGCTTCGTGTTCCGTGCGCCATGTTTCCGGCTTGTACCGATATCTTGACATGACTAGACCCTTAACGCCAAACCCTAAAAGACCCTAAACCCTACACTGTAAACCCTGAAGCCTACACCCTAAACCATGAACATCAGTACACGAGTCCAGTTCCGGCACAGGTAGTGACAAAGGGCATCAGCTTCTGCTCCAAGCAGTTTAACCAGAGCACAAACCCTGTTAACATTCCCTTCAACCCCATAAACCCGACCTCTATAGGATGTAGGGTTTAGGGAGGATTTCCCAGAAACTCTCAGAGGCCTTGTCTTGCATAAGCCTTGGAAGGAGCCAAGGAGCCCTACACCCTTCTCGAACCTTCGGCCGTTCAGCCAACCCCTCTAAACCCGACTTGGAGGCCCCTAAGGGGACTTAGTAAGTAGCTTATAAGTAGGGTTATGATTAGGGTAACTCCATTTAGGGTACTTATAACTAAGTAGCCCAAGCCTAGACCCCTTTAGGGCTGTTGGGAAAGGGAGCAAAGAAAACCACACCTTTCGTCCTTGGAGCCTCAGGTATGGCGTTGGGCTTGATTGTCTCCCTGGCCAGCTGGGAGGCTCCTGTTCTAATTATTAAGGCCCCTTGATCTATGGGCTATGGTTTAGAGTTGAGTTGACTGGGTGAATCACTGGCACGAGTGAGTTGTAGACGCCTTTCTTCGAGCATGTTCGAGCTATCGCAAGTTTTTGAAGTTGCTTATCTGGATCTCGTGAATGCTTGTAGTTTAGGACGTAGAAGAAATTAGACCTCGGATTATTAAGCCTGATATTGAGGATCCGATCATAAACAACCCGGTCATGATCCTTATTCGGACAGATAGCTGGCTTCAAGCGCAGGGATTTCGCACTGATTGTTGAGGCTCTAGAGAGCAATCATGATTTTTGCATTACCGAATGAGATGTCTCTCCCGAATCGTACATGGATGCTTGCATCCGCAGCCCTTCTCATGATCGGGTGAAACCCTGAAAAAGTGCCATATGCTGTGGTTCGAGAGTTCCCCGACAAAAGGGGGTCGGATTAGTAGTACTGCCATCCCCAAAGATTCCTGTTTTAAGCCACTAGATGTTAGTCTCCCAAACCACTGTTCTCAAAATTAAGGCCGCTCCACCAAAACAACTTCCAAAAGCAGTGCTTGAAACCCCATCAACCTGTACAGGAAACCTCCTTGAAGGAACGATGTTCGGGATGTTAACAAACCTGCACGAGCAGATCGGCACGTCTTATGAGTAGACTTCGTCTTTTGTGCCGACACCTGCGCAAGAACAGAAAACATCAGGGATACTGGACTCAGTTCAGCGACCTCTACGGTTACTGATTTTCTGCTTTTGGGTTTGGAGCCTGGGTTTAGGATTGAGGTGTTTCTAATTTTCATTTCGGTGTTCGTGTTTAGGGCTTTTGGATGTGTTGTAGTGAGAACCGTCGAAAATTCCTCTGCCCCGGTAACCTAAACCCTAAACCCTAAACCGCTTAGCGGCATCCCCTGATCCGAGGTATAACACCACAAGAGCCAACTGCCTAGACTCTAGACTCTAGACGCCCCCAGCACCCTCTAATATGCCCTAAAACTCCACTATTACGGACCATAAGGGCTCTATTCATGGGCACTTGGGTCCTGCGAACACTGACCGTACTGGTGCTTAAAGGAGAGTGGAGGGGGGAATAAAGGGACTACCTGGAGGCCCATGGGACTTTGTAAGTAGGTTATAAGTAGGCGGGTAACTCCATTCAGGGTACTTATAGCCCTACTTATAATCTACTTACTAAGTCCCCTGACCCTCTAAGTACCCAAAGGGCTCTGTAAGTCCTATTATCGGGACCTCCTCAAGCACCAGTAAGTGACAGGTACTCCCCAACGAGGTCACGCTCAGCTCCAGTGTCCCGTCCTGCTTAGAGCAAGAACCTACGAAGGGTGAACACCGAATGGAATCGAGGTTTTGTGGTTGCATAATAGTAACAACGAAATTGTAGTAACAAAAACAGGACTACCAGTGGCAATATCAGGTTCCAGGTTTCGGGTCGTATCTTGGTGTGTTGGTGGTTGACCGCCCTGCACACCTACAGTAGAAGCCTAAAAGTTGGAAACCCAATAGCCTCTATCCTTAAGAGTAATGTATAGGGAATCCCAGCACTATTTGGCCTTAATCCGGTTTCCAACTTTTATGGGGTTTACTGTATCCTAAGGGACCATGTGCCCAAATAGCACCTTGGGCCTTAAAGTAGTCCCTCTAGGCGCAGGCTCGGGGGCCAATGTATATACTGCTAGGGTATGCTGCATGGGAGTTTCCGAAGATTAGGGGTACCTTATTTTGGGGTCCCTTAGAATAAGGACCCGACTATTTAGGGTACTACATTAGGACCCCTATTTTCGGAAACTCCCATATAGACCCTTAGAGTTAGACTTCATTATGCCGCAGCTGTCACAGAATTTGTCATTCTTCAGTCTCTTACACCGGGCCCCCAGCCACACTTTCTTTCGAAGGGGTGTGATTACCTCCTGAGGACCAGTTTCCGTGTCAACAGAATTGGTCCAATCCTCGCACTAACGCTCGACATCCCATGGCCTAGAAGGGTCTAAGGAAATGAGCCAGAAGGTCTGGGGCTTAAACCCTGTACTGTGCAATGTATTTAGAACGCGCCGGGTAAAGATTGCCACGCCGTTTTGCAACCAACCCTAAGCCGCATCAGGGATCCCTCCATGGCTTCAGGATAAGGTATATAAAGGCCCAGGGAATAAGTAGGGTTATAAGTACCCTAAGTGGAGTTACCCTAATTATAACCCTACTTATAACCTACTTACTAAGTCCCATGGGCCTCCAAGTATACGAGGGTCCCTCGAATAGTAGGAGAAAGGGTAACTCTCGGCTTCGAGGCTCGGGCAGGTATTGGGATTAGATTTAAAGGCTTAAACTTAACCTTAAACCCTAAACCCCTAAACCCTAAACCCCTAAACCCCTAAACCCTGAACCCTGAACCCTAAACCGCCTCACGACTGCAACTTGAACCTTGAAAGACTTACGGCCGGGTGATCTAGGAATCGCGAATGGAGTGTACACGGTTTACTTGGAGGCCCTTTTGACTTAGTAAGTAGGGTTAGTAAGGTGGGTTATGGGGGATTATAATATGGTTTCTAAGGGATACTAAGTAGACTTACTAAGTCACAAGGGCCTCCAAGTACGGGATTACGTAGCAGGGGCCTGGGGCCCAAATGATCAAGTTTCGGATTCAGGAAATCGCTTTCGGGTCCATGGGCTTGTGCCGCTGTTCTTGAGAAGTCGGGGTTCGGAGAAGGGGCATCCCAAAAGGCGCAAGCCATATGCCCCAAAGCCCTCATAAAGTCATAACCGAGAGCAGCTACAGAGCCCTAAACCCTAAACCCTAGTCCCAGGCATCAGCGCCTGTGCCAAGAAAGGCCGCTGGGAATCAGCTCCGTGGTTTCTGGAGTTGGACTCAGGGCCCTCGGATCCTCTCCTAGAAGTAGAGTAGGTTAAAGGAACCCTTAAAGGAGCTCTTCAAGGAGCCCTTAATGGAGCCCTTAAAGGAACCCTTACAGGATCCCTGAAAGGAGCCCTAAAACCCAACCCCCACCCCCTACCTAGAAGTAGAGTAGGTAACCTTGAACCTTTTTGGGGTAGTATAATCCCTATATAGTCCTTGTATTATGAAAAAGGTTAACTGTGAATCCTACTTAACTTGTGAGTGCTGCATGCCATGACCGTGATATGTATAGCTGATTTACCGCTGCCATAGGGCCCTTGAGTCAACAGAATAGCAACGCAGTTTCGGGGAAA
>BGNK01000635.1:597-76614 GCA_003297005.1 Symbiodinium sp. clade A Y106
AGGGTTCCGCTCAGAATGGAACCCTAAACCCGAATAGGTCGAGGTTAGGGTGGCTGGGGTGGGAAAACGAGCTACGCATAGTGAGCGCAAATGGTGAGGGCCGGCGTTAAAGCAGTATCCGTTAAAGCAGTATCGGAAGCCGGCCCGTGAAGGATGCGCGAACGGACACAACGCACACCCTAAACCCCAAACCCCCGGAAGCTTCGCCAGCCAGTCCCCGGTCACACAGGCGTGCGCGAAGGAACCCGCGCCGAAGACGATGCGGAAGCGAACCTGGGAAGGATGGGGTTCCTTTAAAGGGCTCCCTTAAAGGGGCCTCTAAGGGATCTATAAGGGTACTATAATATAGGGCCTTAATAGTCAGAATAGGGTTTTGGGGCCCACTATACTATGATTATAGTAAGGAACCCCCAAAATAGTATAGGCAACTATGAAAGCCCCAATAGTGTGCCTTTTTAAGGTTGCGCCAAACGTTTCCAACAAGGGTTCTGCAGCGCTTTAGGCTGTACTGTTTATGCAAATGCTTGATCTGCACTGCCTGGCTGAAGCTGCGCTGCACAGCTGCGTGCACCTTTTTGCTCATCGATGGCTCTCGGCGTACCGACGCACTCAAGTGAGTGTTAGGCGTCTGCACAAGCGATCAAAAGCTTTCGGCTAAACCTAACAGGTCAGGCTTCACCCGCAACTTCCACACTGACTATACCTTCTCTCTGACCTGTTAGCTGTACACGGGCTTTGCCCCGCCGAAGTGCTTTTTCATGAAAAAGCAATCCTCCACTTAGCTGTTCCCGCACGTCAGCACCCCTTCCAGTTTTCGTAAGACCATCCGCTAACTGGCACCTCGTAGGAACCCAGAGTAAGTTAGCCTTCCCAGACGTGCTTTCACGTGTGGTTAACAGCTGTCTCAGCAACACCGCGTGCACGATGTTTCCCTTTTCACTGACATGTTGACCATCTTTATGCACCGTATCGTAGATACTCTTACAGTCAGTGATAAGCGTGATCGGACACAGCTCCTGCCAACCATCGTCCTCGACAGCGGAGATAATCTCAGAGCCATACATGATTTCAGACATCAAGACCTGAGCGAATCTGGCCATATTGTGCCCCATCAGGGCCCCGCATGTCTCTGCTGCGAAGGACGACTCAACCACGCGGCGGTTAGTCGAACTCCGCCAATCGACAAGATTGAGATGTGCTCTTTCTTCTCTCATAGTACTACCCTTGCGAACGAAACCTATACACACCCCTTTCTGAGAATAGACCAGCTTCTTTTCGTTCCCCGCATGAAGGATATCATCGCACTCTCTCTCATCGATTTCAACTCCAACACTGCTGTAAAGCCCAGCATCATGATAGGCCACGATTTCAGCATCGGGACCGAGAGGCTTGAAGACGATTTCATATCGGTGCTTCATCGCTTCACGAACAGTTCGGTTTGCTCTCTGGAGGTCGCGAACTCGCAGATCGATGATTCGTTTCTGCAATTGATTAACCTCGAAAGCCAAATCGGGACGGCTTTGGGCAGTCAACCACTGCAAACTACCGACTACGGAGCGATAGTCTGTCGTTTCGATGTCACTTGCCTTCAGATCCGGATCCTTCATTCGCATCGAGTCGATCCGCATCGGCTGCAACCTTCCTTCAATGAAAGCATCTTGTGACATAGCAACACAGTCTTCTCCATCTTGACGAACAATCTTTATCTCCTGACCACAGTATGTCACACCGGAAGGTTGATCCGACACCCGCATCCAAGTTCCGAAGGGAAACCTCTCATGTAGCTGATCTGCAACACGCTTGGCCATGTCTGACCCATCATGACATATCATAACGTCGTCCACATGAATGATCATGAGAGCTCGTAATCGCCCCTGTTCGTCTCTCAGACAGAATAAAGCCGGATCAACAGCCGATTTCTGAAATTGAAGCTCCTTCTGAAGAACCCGTGACAATTCATTGTACCAAGCCCTTGGCGCATCAGGCCTTCCATACACCGGCTTCAACAGTTTCAATAGCTGTCCTGGCACAAGTCCTTTCAGACCTTGTTTCGGCTGCCTCATATACATCACCTGAGTTCCCTGCAATGGAGCGCCCTGAAGAAAAGCATTAGAAATATCCCCAATGAACCAGTTCTTTGTCCAACCGAAACTCGTCACCAAATGCAAGAATATCATGGTACTCACCCTCTCGATGGTCGGCGAGTCCACCTGAAGCTTGCCCGTCCTGCTGTCGGGACACAAATGTCCTTGTAAGCAAAGCCGTGCTTTGGCCTTTACGGGGAGATCTTTTCCTGTACTGTCCTTAAGACCGGCATGCTTATTACGAAACACGTACCGACTGGGAAGGACTCGGTCGGGTCGTTCCTTTTCTATCGCCTGACTTTGTTCAAGACTCAACACCTCGCAGCTTTGGTAGTCCAACCACGACTGCCATTCCTTCTCTTCGGCCTCTCGATATAAAGCACGCTCACTTTGGGGGATCATGTCAAAAGGAATCTCCTTCTCCATCATCCTGCGGAGCTTATTCTGACTTTGGGGCCTCTTCTGGGTCGTAACATGAACCACATGATCACTGACTTGATCCCGCTTGTGACGTTTGACGTGGGCAGGAACATCATCTAGACACTGTTCGCGCCTGGTGCGACTTTGAAACACGGTAACCATCTTGCTGGCTGGTCCTTCGGGAATGAACTGATGGTGATCTGCCAGATCCTGCCACTTAACCTCGTGTTCAACCTGAGTCCATTCCCCATGACGAAACACCCAGGTGGTGCGCCACGGGAGCCTTTCAGGTGCATATCTGGACTCAGGAGTCCGGAAAGCCCACACCTTGTGAGACACCAACACTGGATTACCCACTGAATCAACATGCCATCCAATCCTATTCCGAAAACTACTGTACTCACTCGGAAGCCCCTGTGTCCCGTCGTCAGACATGTCGACATCATCATTGATGTCCTGTGCCAAAAGTTCGGCCTCCAGCAGATGCGGTTCCTGGTCTGGGCCCATTTGTCCTAGCAAGTCCTCATAAGTGGCCTCCTTGGGAATCTTCTTGAAAAGAGCAATGGACTTCTGAAGCTCAGGATCCCCAAAATGTTTCTCATCACCTACTGCTTCCCGCAAGTGCTCTCCGGCGACCAAGAAACAACGACCTCCGCAAGCCACCCAAGCGTTTCGGTCCTGCAAACCGACTATATAGCCTGGTCCTACCCACTTGCTCTGGCTATCTCGTTTCTTGCTTCCTTGATCGCGCCAGAAGAAAACCATCTGACCGATCCTCGGGACCGGGATCCTCCGCGTCCTGTGATGGGCAGTCTTCAGCAGCATTTGTCTGGCCTGACTCTTCACGTACTCCATGTTGGCATGATACCTATACCGCATGCGGATGGCAACATCACTACCCCGTTCTCCCACCGATGGATGATATGCACTCGGGATTCCGTTATGATGAAGTTCACCGTACATACGGGGCTCACGCCCAAAAACCAGAGCCACTGGAGACCACCCATGCTCGCGAACCAGACTGTTCTTTGCGCATGCAACCTCCCTTGCGAGCTTTCTCATCTCTTCTCTCCCCCTCGGTTGAGTATGTCTTATAGTGCTCTGAAGCATATCTTTAATGGTCTGATTATGCCTCTCTATCTTACCCTGTTGCCAGTGGGCGGTTCCTGCAATGGCGGTCAAAACATGTTCCAGCTTCACCCACCTGTTCCCAAAACTCTCGCCCTTGGAAACCCCCCTCAAGATCAGTGGTAGCTCGAAGGGGCGGGCCCGCCCATTTCATCCAACTCCTGTCAAACGCTCGATGAAGTTCGTATGGTGAGTGGTCTCTCATAAGTTCGATCACATGAAATGAAGTAGCCCGGTCTATGATCGACAGAAACCAATGGGACTTCTTGTCAGCATCATGTATGCAAAAGCAATCGAGTTGAACTTCATCACCAAACGTAATCTGACATGGAGGGATGCTCGAAACACGATTGGTAGCCGGCCTTCGACTGTGAGCACAAGTCATACACTTCATCCATCCAGCTGCTTCGATAACCTCTTTCTTAGCGCCACCTAACTTCAAGAACCTCTGAAGGTCGGCAACACTTGGATGCCCGAGATTACAGTGGGCTTTGATGAGCCCACTCTTCACGGCATCACTCACTCGGCGGCCATCGGGAACCTCAAATGAAATCCCTTCGCTCGACAAACGACTTTTCACTGGTTGGGTCGAAGCGGCAGGCTGCTCCACATCCATATCCTGAGGCCGTCGGTCAATACTCGGATTAATCAGGCTCCTCCGGGACAGGAATCATTTCTTCATCACTGTCTGAATTGACATGCCCTTCATCTCCCTGCACGAAAACGACGTTCCAACGCTTCAAAGCTTTAGCGATTGTTCTTTCACTCCAACGCAAGTCAGAGACATCGTCTTCTCCCAAGCGCTTGCGTCGCCGAATGCGAGCGGCCACATTCCGAAGCATCCTACGTATGCGTCCTGGGTCGTTGCTTTTCAGTTGTTGAACATAGCCACCGCACACAGCTTTGGCAAGCATTCGAGATTTCCAATCTTTTCCACTCTGACCGACCGATGCTTCCAATTGCCGAGAATCACCTCTCTTCTCGATTTCATCAGCAATATGTTCGGAGCTTACGGCCCAAGCATCTCGCACTTCCTGTTCATGAACGGATTTGGGACCAAGCACACATCTCACCCTCGGATGTCTAATCATGTTGGCCGCCATCGTTTCGACACCCCATACTTCTCCGAAGGGAAGCTCGGCCATCGCATGGTCACCACGAGCGAGCTGTAAATCGAAAACACGTTGGATAAACTCAACCGGAGGTGCCCGTGGGCAGCAGTTTGACATAACAACCAGCCTGGGCCGTGATGAGTCGATCCACTCAAGCAAGCCATCCCGAGCGTCCGGATCACACATATCACTGCTTACATTCACCGGTTTAAGCGTATGCCACCCCCATCGTGAAAAGGCTGAAGACACTTGCGCACGCCCATCAAACAATTCGAGTACATCGGGACGCACTCGCGCGCCATGTGGCACAGCCTCAACCGCTGCACCTAGCATGGCAACTGTACTGATAAACACACCGGCGGCTATTGCCCGTGTGTTGCCCAACAGCCGCTTCATCACACCTTTCTTCAAGTACGCCCTACGCTGATGTCCCTCACGGATGCGCTGACTTATCTCGGGCTGACTAAGCAGCTTCGGGCTCGCAGCGGAATCTTGATCGGCCCTCACTTGTTGACCCCTTTGGTCATGTTCTGGCCTTCGCGCATCAACTGGATGGCCGCCATCTCTTCCGGTGTCAGGTTGGCGTTGAAGATCCGGTGCTCCTTCTCCGGGCTGTCCTCGTCCGATGTGTCGGGAATCGGCTGCGCTCCTGCAGCCACCCACGAGCCGTCCGAGGAAGCCCCTGACGTAGCCGCCTGTTTGGCGGCCGCTCTCTTCCGCTCTGTCTCCTTCTTTGCCGCAGTCTTTGACATGACGTCCTCGATGACCTGTTTGGCGGGATACCCGAGGGGATTCTTCTTCTCGTCGGTCTTCTTGTCGCCCTCCTTCTTGATCTCCAGCTCTTTCTGGACCACTGCCGTGGGACGCCCGCCGTGAGTGAGCGGAAGGGTCTGACGGCAGCTGGGGAATCTCCGACACCCGTAAAAGTCGGTTCCGTCCAGTCGGTTGGTTCGGATCATCATCGGTATCATGCATGCCGAGCAAAACGGGTCGTGACGGGTGGCTTCCTTTATCTCGGCCTCCCACATCTCGAGTTCCAAAACGAACTGCGGGCGTTTCCACCTCGCCCAGTGTCCGTCTGGATCCCTCCGGAGATCCTCGACCACCCTCTCGACGTACAAATTCCGAAGACCCTCGAGATCGAACTTCTTCCACCCTACCGGCAGAACTTCGGACTTCTTCTTCGGCTTCACCACTGCGTACAGCTCCTTCAGCTGATCCACCGTGTGGGTCCTCAAGTCCTCCACTGACACGTTGCAGCGACACGCGATCGCCTGGACATAGTCCTCCTTGCGTCGTGGTGCGACGATCTGTTCGATCTTCGAACTGCTCATCTTCTCGTCGGAACTCGCTGGTCTCACTACTTGATCTTTGCTGCAGCTGCGGAGTTGATGTTGCATGACACATGTCTTCTCTTCTTTCTTGCGGCTCTCGGTGCGAAGACATGTGGGCATCCGTGCTAGGCTCATTCACTACCCCAAAGGTCCTGGAAGCCGATCTCCTCTTCAGAGGAAATTTCAATCGTCGCAATGCATCCCAGATATCTTGATCAACCTGAGCGGCACCTCGAACAGTATACATTGTCAGACACCATCTCTCTCCAGACCAAGGCTGAGTAGCATGTAATACGTGAGGGCTGAACTCATAGGGTTCCCGAAAGGTCGACACCAGTTTCCCCGGAAGACGACCTCGCTGGGAATCCTCCTTCCACACCAGGTTGCTAGTGGTTGACTCCTCCGATTCATGGACCCACATCTGTCCTCCCTCAAACGCTCCGAAGGTCACCGTGATGGAGGGCTCCTGCTTACTGTTATTCATGTCACAATGAGGGCCAGTAAGCACATTCTTGTTAATGGCAAAAGACGTCCATGTGCGGTCACTCCTCTGTCTCATGAAGAGGTTCACATATCTGATGACGTTCGGGTAGACCACGGACCTCTTAGTAGTTGCGATCCACTTGCCATGCGCATATAACCCTGCAACCCATGTGTTGTTGGCCTGTCCTTGTCCTCCATGGATCTGGCGATGCCGCGTGCTCTGGCCGATAGGCAACTTCCTCATGAGCTCGCACAACGCTTCATACGAAAAATCACCCTTCTTGATCATCTGCTTTGCACACGACTCACACTGTTGAACAATCTGCGAAGTACCCTTTCTGCTGTGAGCCTCCTGATCGCGCTGCTCGAGGTGAGGGGATATCTTCTCCGAGGTCATCATGATTTCCTGTTCCACATCACGGCCATGACCTTGTAGGACTACTTCACAATCATATTCGAGAAGATTGGGATCTGGGCACTCGCACCTCTTCCTTGACGCCTCGACATTGATGTCGAAGCCACATAGACCCGTTTTGGTCTCCCTGGGAGGCACAGCTGCTTCCAACTTCTTGAATTCTACCTTACCATGTTCCAAGTCCAAGACCACCCCCAGCTGCTTCATCGCCCCCTTGCTGATCAGAAGTGGCACATCCTGGTCAACGACACTCACCCTGAGGTGAGCCCATTTCTTTGCTTGAGGGATACTGATAGGCATAATCACTGCATAGCGGGACATGATCCGTGGTCCTGCTCCAAACCTGAAAGGTCGAGACTCGTCGATGACGAAGACATCTTCCTGTTGCTTTCTCAAGTGCTTCAAGTGAGCCCTCATCCACTTCTCACCAGCAACCGTACGAGCACAACATGTATCACTCAACGCCAATGTATGTCTACTCCCACTGGGTTTCTCATGTCCGCTCAATGACCCGATCCAAACCTCGTGATGTCCCTCGTCGAGGACCTGGTGCTGATCGGTCTCCGCCGTGGCCATGTACACTCCATCGGGTGTGAAGAAGTCATCCTGGTCAGATTCTGAATCGCTATGTTGTTCCTCGATCACTGCGAGCACATTCTGTGACTTGTTATCCTTGTGATACGGACATGTCGCATCTCCATGCCAATGCCCATACACCGTCTTGCCGTGCGCCTTGCAGGCAGAGCATGGCATGCGCTCCTTCATACTCTTGATCCTCCGCTCGCGGTCCTCGGCCGATTCATTCTTGGTGAAGCCGCGGGCTTTCTCGATCTGGGCCCTCTTCTTAGCAGCCTGCGTCATGAGAACTTCCAATTCCCCTTCAAGCTGATCTGTATCCTGACCTTCGTCCTCCATCTCGTTCTTTTCCGGGTCATCCACCGAATCATCTGTCGTGGCATGTACCTGTCGCGCGGACTGGTAATTCTTGGTTTTCCAATGTCGGTTCCCTTGATTCGGCCTGCAGCTCATGTCTTCTTCCTTGTTCACCCGGGGAACTATGGCCATCAAGGCTTTCCGGAGCTTCGGGTAGTCGTATTCACCTCCGGCAGCGGCTACCACTTGTTTCCGTAGATCCCCTGACAGTCCAGCTTTCTCTATAAACCAAAAAGCTTTGGTAAGCCCTCCAATCTTTGCACCGATCTCTTCAAGTCTCATCAGATGAGTTCTGAACTGCATGTCGTAGGAAATGTACTCCTGGCCTGGAGCTCTCCTGAAGTTCTTGTAGAACTCAGCCAATGTCGAGAAGATTCTGAGATGTTCTAAGGGCTCCAGCTCCTGCCACAGGTGAGATAGAAGTCTTTGAACTCCTTTTGGATGCTTAGCTCTGCGAGGTCCAATGATTCCGTAGCTTGCCAGGCTGCGCCGGTGAGGCGCTCCATCAACTTCTGAGCCCTGTATGATTCATCTATGCCCGTTGAGGCTTCGAACAATCGAACCCTTCTTTCATATTCCCTCATGGCGGTTTTCCCATCAAACTCTGGAACATGATCCTTTCCGGTCTTAGGTGTGTCTTTCCTCTCCGATGTACTAGCCAGGTCGCTGTCCTTCTGATCGCGATCATCATGATCAAGATCCGGCTCGTCCGAGTGCGCCGTTGCCTCGGTCGATTGAGTCCCGGACTGTACTGAAGCTCTACGCTGTCCACTTGATTCATTCTCGGGAGACCCACCCCCGACGTGCTGCTCACTTCTCGGCTGATCTCCTGCCCATCCAGACCAATAACCGTTAGGGCTGTCCCTACTCCAACCCGACGATTGCGATCTCCCCCATGGGCCTGTCCACCAGCCGCCATCCGAACTCCATCTTCGCGTGCTCCACACATCACCTGGCCACGTGTACTGGTATGCATTGCTGCTCTGGTATGACCACCCCGCTTGCGGTGGCCATGCTTGCTGCCCTTGATCGCCTCGATCATGATCACTGCCACTGCCCATAGCTGCTTCGCTCGCATCGTGCGCTGTTGCAGGACTTGTCATACCCTGCTCCGCACCACCAATGCAAATGCTTGATCTGCACTGCCTGGCTGAAGCTGCGCTGCACAGCTGCGTGCACCTTTTTGCTCATCGATGGCTCTCGGCGTACCGACGCACTCAAGTGAGTGTTAGGCGTCTGCACAAGCGATCAAAAGCTTTCGGCTAAACCTAACAGGTCAGGCTTCACCCGCAACTTCCACAGTTTAGGGGCTTTGGGGTTAAGGCTTTAGGGTTTCGAGTTTTGGGTTTCTGGTTTCGGGTTTGTGTTTGTCCGGCTTACGAAGCACAGGCCTTTCAGGTTCTGCAACATTTCATTGAGCGGCAGACGGCCGCACAACTAAGCCAGCTTAGGGATTGGAGGTTCAGGTTTTTGGGGCTGGCCGGGTTCAGGCTATGTGTTCCCAGGCCTACGTTGTGGCCTCAATAGAGGGACAGCACAAGCCTCGCAACCCCGAGCCTCCACCGCAAATTCGACATGAAATCCCAGCCCTCCAACCCCAGTTTTGCAATACCCCACCCCCACCCTAAACCCTAAATCCCTAAACCCTAAACCCTAAACCCTAAACCCAAAACCCTAAACCCTGCCACTTCAACCCTAAACCGCAGGCCCTAAACCCTAAACTCCTTGTCCGCAGCGGCCCTTGCCCTAAGACTCCCTGTGGCTTAGTAGGGAATGGGGGAATGGATCCCTATAGTAGCTAGCCCCTATATAATCCCCAGTCATCGTCCCCATAACCCATTCCCCCATTCCCGACTAAGAACGAGACGGGGACTCTAGATCCCCTTGTAGACCCCTTACAGGACCCTTGTAGAACCCTTAAAGGACCTTAAAGGAACCCTATAGTCCCCATAATTCACTCCCCCATTCCCGAAGAAGCGCCAGAGGCCGGGGCCCAGGGCGACAGTACGGATGCAAGCAAGGCAACCTGGCAGCAGGTCCCGGGGTTCGTAGTCCTTAGGGTTTGGGGTTTAGGGTTTTGAGGCTTCGTAGTCTAGGGCTTGGGATTTAGGATTTAGGGTTTAGGGCTTAGGTTTAGGGTTTAGGGCTTCGGGGGTTTAGGCTTTGTAGTCTAGGGCTTTGGATTTAGGGTTTAGTGTTCAGGGTTTAGGGCTTATTACTGTTGCGGGTTCGTAGTCTACAGCTTAGGGCTTTGAATTTCAGGTTTAATGTTTAGGTTTAGGGTTTAGGGCTTAACAGGGTCTAGGCTTCGTTGTCTAGGGCCTAGGAGTTAGGGTTTAGGGTTTAGGTTTAGGTTTAGAGTTTAGGGCTTCTCTGGGTTTAGGGTTCCAAGCTCTGTTCCAATTTAGCAGGCCCCGACAAAAACTCTGCAAACATCTGCTCCGAAGTCCAAGGACACTTCAGGCCTCTAGACTACGGGGGACTATAGACGAAGGCGCTTCAAAAAGACTAGTACAACTGATTCTTGAGTCTTGTATGCGAGGTGATGTGTGGCTGGGTCTGACAGATCTAAACCCTAAACCCCAAACCCCAAACCCTAAACCCTGAGAAAATGGAAGAATGGGACACGAAACCTCCCGGAACCCTGGGATCCCGAAATTTCCGGAACTCGACGGACATGCTGAAGACCCAAAGCCTAAGTTTAGGGCTTAAGGTTTCGGGTTTCAGGTTTAGTAAGCTTTAGGGTCCAGGGTTCAAGGTTTAGGATTTAAAGTAGGGTTTAAGGTTTAAATAGGCGTCAGAGTTTTGGTTTAGGGTTTAGAGTTTAAGGTTTCTACTAGGGTTTAGGAGAGCTGCCGAAAACCACCTAAGGAGCCACGCCTTCCCTGTCACAGAAGACTCTCTCTGTCCCTCTCTCAATGGTCCCTCCCGCCATTTAGATTACTATCATTATTACTATCATCACTATTCATTCTTATTATTATCTATGGAGATGGACAGTTTTCTCGCTCCCTCTCAGATACAAATGTCGGTCTCGAGCTCTTTGCGGGTTTCGGTACTTGAAAGGGTGTATACGGTTTTTTCTGACAGGCCGGAGAAACCCGTACCAAAACGGTTTAGGGCTTTCTCCGAAGGGACCGCTACATAGGGTTTAGGGTTTAGGGTAAACCCCTTTAAACCTCAGTTAAAGAATCCCGACATCGCACCACTGGCTCTTTCAAATCCCCATATGAGTGGGGTCAAAATTATGGCCCCTTTTTGGGTCCCTATTGTAATACGGCACCTATTATTTAGGGTACCCAAAAAGGGACCCTAATTTTGACAACCACCCATATCACTCTGCTGCTGGGAGGCTCCTGGCAGCGTCAGAAACCAGAGGCTCAGCACCGAAGCAAAACGCCTCGGCTGGTCAAAATTGGGAGCTCCAGAAACCTCGGTTCTGGGAAATTGGGTTTCTCATTTAGGATGTTGAGTTTTACAAGTTGGGCATCAGGACATTTGAGCTAGGATTTCGCGTGCACAGCTTCAAGATCTAAGGCTGCGATTCAGGGTTTAGGCACTAGCACTTCCGGATCTGAGCGCAAGGTTTGGGCACCGTGGTGCTGAGGAAACCACCGACCTCGATCCCGCCACTCATCAAGCTCATCTTGAAGACACTTATGGGAAAGTCATCCTGTGACTGTATAAAGCATTGCTTCCCAGAAATACAGAACAGAACCTGTGCCGACTCGCTGCTTCCCAAACCCTGAACCCCGGAACAACCCAGGCTCCCGGCTTGTAGAAGTGCCGCGGGCGTATCCTGGTCTCGTTGGACCAGGTCTGCAAGCACCTTGCTTTCGGGGTTTTCGATGAAATTTGCGGCGATGTGGTTTCAAGACTTGCGGGGGCCTCGAGTGTGATGACGTAGCACTTAGACTTAGCATGCCGAGCGAGAACAACTAGAGCCGAAACCTCTGGAAGTTTAGTTTCAGACGGAAGGCTTTAGTGCATAACTGTGCTCTTATCCTGTATGGGCTCCGGCTTCGAATTTACGATCAAGTATTTAAAACTTAGGGTTTAGTGTTTAGTCTAGGATTTTTTTTTAAAGTGCAGTGGCTTCTTTCTGTGCTCAGCAATGCTGCAGGAAGTAACCTGCATCCCGGAAGGGGCTTGCACTATATAGTCTAGGATTTAGGGCTTAGGGTTTACTAGTTCATGGTTGGGATAGGATTAAAAATGTAAAATGTACATTTTGATTCCGTATTGGGTTTAAGTACCCATAAGAATGTAAGATGTTACCCAACTATGACAAAGTTTAGGGTTTCCTAAACCCTAAACCCTAAACCCTAAACCGTAGGGGTGTCGGGCCAGGGGGTGTCCCTTAGCTGAAGCCAAGACTCCAACAGTTAGCTCAAAGGCCCTCAACACTTCACTTAGGCCCCAAACCCCGAGTGGCCCTAAACCCTCAACCCCTAAACCCCAAACCCCTAAACTCCCAAAACCTAGACCTTCAAGCACTAACCCGAAGTTCGAATCCCCTGAAACAGCAAGGCCCCTCCCGCCTCGAGACGTAGGCCTTGGGGACAACTCTTCCGAGCCGTTGTTCGTGGCTTCAATGAAGGGGTTCATGAATTTAAAGGTCCCCTGCTCTAGTTTTTAGGCTTGGGGTTTAGATTTATTGTGGGGGATGGTATTTTCGGGAGCCTATCAGCACGGTTCTACATCAGGGCCCCTCACAGTCTAACACTCTCCGCTAAAGCCCCTAGACCCGGGCTTGAAGATTCACTACGGTTCTGCAACGGGCCGTCAAGTATGAAGGTACTATAGGGGCCTTAATAATTAGAATAGGGTTGTGGGGCCCATTATAATATAACTATAGTAAGGAACCCCCAAAACAGTATAAAAAATATTTGGGCCCCTACACTATGGGCCATCAGGAGTTTAGATGCGGGATTCGTAAATTTGCGTTACACTTCTCGTTGCGGCCTCATGCCTGCTAGAAGACTACACTTTACCCAAACGTCAGCACCAGCATCAGGTTCAGCGTTTTGCGGCGCATGAAACCCTCGTACCTGTCGTGTCGTACATTCCAAAACTGAGAGCCAAAACCTGCACCTCCACCTGAAGCCAAACAAGTAGCTAAGACCAAAAAACATATCCTACATCCCAACCCAACCCAAGACCCTACACCCTGAACCCTAAAACCAAACTCTGAAATAGCTCTAGCCTAAACCCTAAATCCTAAACCTAAACTCTAGGCCCTAGGCGCTAAGCGGACGCTTTTGTGAAATGTGGCGATGTGACCAGTGTCCTCCAGCGTCTTGAACCAGGGCGCTGGAACTGAAAGCCTACAACCGTAAATCCTAAACCTAAACTCTAGACTCTAAGAGCGGAAACACAGCCTTCACTGCTCAGCTTCGGGCATAGAGCCACATCATTTCAATGGCAATAAGTGCCACGCCAGGCCTTCATCTTCGATGCATTCGGGCTTTGTGCCTTTCTGGGGAGTTTATGCTATAGGGACCGCTTTATGGTTTCGAGTTTCGGGCTTGGGGTCTGCAGCTTAGGGTTTCCGGTCTAGGATTTTCGTTAGGTCGGTTCCAGGTCTTACTGGAAAGGCTAGAGCCTGTGTAGAGGCTTGAAACACTTGAGAGGGCTTTCTTGTCCATTTCCAAGGCCGCTCCGCGCCTGGATATAGTCTCCCAGGACACTACAACAGGGTTGAGGGCTCGGGGTTATTTGGTTCAGGGTCTCGGGTTTAGGGTGTAGGGTCAAGGAGTTAAGGTAGCGGAGTTTAAGGGGGTAGCGGGGGAAGGAGTGAAGGGTTCCGGCTTGAGGTCTGCAGCCACCTCGCTGCACGTGTGCTTTTCTCTGCATGTGAGCGTGCCCCTCCGAAAATCCTTTGCCCAGGCTTTAGGGTTTTCGGCTTAGGGTTTTGGTAGGGCTGCCCGAACCCCCACAATCCCGAAGCGCTCAACAGCCAGGAGCTGTGCCGGGTGTCGTACATGTACTCGATCCTTGCTGTTCTTTGAGGTTTAGGGTTTTGAGGGTAGTTACTTTGCAGATGAGGACTGGGGGGTTTCTGGGGCTTGGAGATGACAAAAATGCTTGCTTGAGGATTCTGGGTTCCATCACCATCTCCTCCATGTCAGAAAATCTAAACCAATGTAAGGGAGCCGGGCCTGTCTTGTCATCCGAAACCCGACGAATTCAGGATGTCCGAAAACCCTGTCTAGGGTTTAGGGTTTAGGGCTTAACTCTAGGGTCCTGCAAGGGTTTGATGGGGCCTTATTAATGCCTGTATCTCCTTCTCGCTTTCTAAGGCGTGTAAGACTTTCAGACTTTGCAGTTTATGGCGTTTTAGGTTTAGGGTTTAGGGTTTAGGGTCGCAGAGAACTCCCAAACCCACGGAAGCCCACCAAAAGGGACAGGTGGCCCCAGAAAAAGGGCTTAGGATTTTGGGTTCAGGGTCAAGACCACGCATCCTGTTTCCTGAAGGGCGGAAACCTCCAGCAAGGGTATACCAAGACCGCACAGCAGCCTACCATAAACCCCTAAAACACCCAAACCCCCAAACCCCAAACTCCCAGACCCTAAACCCCGCAACACTAAACCGCAAGAGGAACCTTAAAGGAACCCTTAAAGGAACCCCTACAGGAACCCTGCAAGGTGCCCTTAAAGATACTCAAAACGCACCCGGGTCCCGGGCGGGCTTCCGCTCGCTTCCCGGTCCCCCCAGAGCTCCAACCAAAGGCCTCCAGCCAATGAGGAGCAGGAGACTTAGCCTTAGTTAAGGAATAGCTAGGGTTCCTTTAAGGGATCTCCAGGGATCCTTAAAGGGATTAGGGTTTAGGAGACTCCAATATCCCTTAATTAAGGGAATATACCTTAAATTATAGTAGGATTCCTAATATGATTTAAGGTGTATTCCTTAATCAAGGGATATTGGAGTCTCTGGGCACGAGACTTAGAACTAGAGCTGCTAGGGTTTAGGGTTTAGGGCTTCGGGTTTCGGGGTTTAGGGTTTAGGGTTTGGGGCAGGGAGCAGGGCAGGGCAGCGCAGGGCAGGGCAGGGCAGGGCGCAGAGGGGGGGTTNNGGGGGAAGGGGCCTGGGGTCAGGGGCGGCCTAGGGTTTAGGGTTTGGGGTTAAGGTTTTAGGGTTTAGGGTTAAGGGTTTTAGGGTTTAGCAGATTTAAGGCTTCGGAGCTTTGGAAAATAGAGGGCTCGGGATGTCGGACCCCCGGGCTCCGGCAAAAGCAAGCAAGACAATAACGGTAATCATGATTCGGGGTTTAGGCCCTAGTTTAGGGTCCAAGGTTTAGGGTGTAGGGTTTAGGGTGTAGGACGATGAAGGGCTGAAGGCTTAAGGCTTATAGTCTAGAGTTTAAGGCAGGCTCGAAACACTGAACCCTGACCCGACACTTTCATATAAACCCAAAGCTAAACCCAAAACCCCAAACTGCACCCAGGATTCCCACTGCGCCTAAACAGGCGAACACCGCCATGCCACCGATCATCTCCCGACGTCGGGACTGGGGCTTCAGGGTGAGCGATTACACTTGTGGGCGTAGACTGCAAAGTTGGGTTGTAAGGAATTTTATGGGGGGGGGGTGATGGTGGGGTATATTCAATAAAGTTCGACGCACCTCGCTTCAAGTCCATGTTGTTTCACAGGCTCCGAATAAGACCATCAGAACCTGTTGGTTCATTTCTGACCAATATGCGGGTCTGACAAGCTCCCTTATAGCCCCTGTATACTCATAGCAGAATATGATACAGAGGCCTGGATAGTTAGACTAGGCTCTTGCGGCACATGAAACTATACCCAAAGTAAGGAATGAAACTATACCCAAAGTAAGGAACACTAGTGAACGGTAACCCCCAAAACTTCTTGGGCATCGTGGACGAAAATCCAGGTGTCCGGCGTCTCCTGGGTTCAGGGGTTTTAAGGGTTTGGGGTGTTTAGGGTTAAGGGTTTAGGGTTTAGGGCTTCGGATTTAGGGGTTTTTCTATGTGGGAGTTAGGGCCCTTAAACCCTAAACCCTCTTTGGGATAGGCCCTAAAATTCAGGGCTCAGGGCTAACGAGTTCGGCGCGAGGGTCTCGCGGGTTTTTTTCTCTTCCGGCTCGGCCGCTCCTATACTGTAATATAACATGTGTATATATATATATATATATTACTCTATTCTATATTACTCAATGAGAAAACCCACAAGCCCTGCAGCTGAGGGCCAGTCCCAGGAAATTCCAGGGGTGCAGACGCAATCCTGGGAAGGGCAGGTGAAAGGCTTGGGGTTTAGGCAGTCGGCTCCAGGGTTGGGGGGTTTAGGGTTTAGGGTTTAGGGTGGGGACTTTACTTAAAGGATCATGGGACTTAATAACTAGGGTTATAAATCAGGTAACTATACCTATAATTGCTTATAACCCCAATTAAATTATAATCAAGGTACTTATAACCTTGCTTACTAAGTCCCATGATCCTCCAAGTAGGAGGTTCGGATTAGTGCAAGAGTTCGCAGGACCCCTTTCTGTCTTCGAGGCCTCGGGATTGCCTTGGCCGCAATCTGCCCATCTGCATCCCGAACGCTCTTCTGCATGTTGCATCGGTTCTTGAATGCATGGGTGCATACTGCAGGCGTTTGCTGTTCACGCGTGCATGAGTGTCATTCCTACTGGCATTGTGCAGCACCACATGCGTGTGTTGACGCTTGAGTTGTCCCTGAAAACTTTACACCGATCTGCAGCTACACATACGGGCGTCCACCTACGTACATGCCTAAAAAACAGAATGCCGTTGAATACGCTAGACCCGTGAGCCCGAGCAATGGGAACCGCTGCTTTATGACCAAGTCTCCCCCTGCGCCAGGAGCATCAGCAGAATTTGGAGTAGCGTCTTCCCTGCGATGATGCCTCGAAAAGCGTTCAGGTTTAGGGATAGCCATCCCCTATCGAAGCAGCTGTCTGGGTATTCCTAAGAAAGGGTTCTTGGAATGCCACAACAAGGTGGATCTCTGTTATGGTGCAAAATCTTATCTGGATAGCTTCCTGGCCGCAAGAAGGTACGTTGAAGCAGCAATGCGAATTTGCAACCAGCGACCTCTTGCCTAAAGAACCGTTGGAAAACGCTGCAGAAGCTGTGCTGTAAATAACCCGACACGATCGACACTCGGACCCGCGTGCGAGGCGGCGGCAGGAGCGTGCCACAAAGGCAAGCGTCTCTGGCACCTCTCCTGCGTGTAGTTTGGGGTCTTTGCTAGGGTTGAAGCAGCTGTCCGCGGCTTAAGGTGCCTGCAGTGTATTCCTGCATTGAGTGGTATTGGGCTACCTGCTTACTGGTTCTGTAGGGTTTGGGGTTATGCCTTGGGTTGTACGGGGTGCTCTCGAAGGAGGGGGGGTTCTAAACTGCATGTACAAGGTTTATGGGCTTTAGGACTTAGGGTTTAGACTGCTCCGGGTGTGGGGTTGAGGCTTTGGGCCTTAGTTCGAGATGTGGAGTACTTGCAACTGTCGCTACCTGCTCACCTGCTTGATATCAAAACTATATATTCGGGGCCTTAAGGATCAGAGCATGGCTTGGGTATATCGAAGTTCTGGATTTCTTGTGTTGATGCCTGAAAGAAAACATGCAGAAACTCTAGGTTTTGTCGTGTGCCTGCAGTACATCAGGAAAACCCTGCGTTTCACGGCATATTTGCAACAGAGGAGCAAATTCATGGTATTTGCAGCACTTGGTACACCTCAACTTTTGGCGAAGGCGTGAAAATCTTTGGGCCAGACTGGCGTCGTCAGGAACATGAGCAGCATGAGCATCAGCATGTCGTCATCATCATGTCGTTAATACCCCCACCCCCGCACCCCCCCCCGTTCCAACCTGCGAAGTCCTGAACAAGAAGAACTGCGGGGAAACCCCCTAGGGACAGACCTCCATTTCAGGGTTTAGGGTTTAGGGGTTCAGGGTCTGCTCAAGGATGCATTCAAGTCCTGAAACCCATTCCCTTATCTCAACAACCCTCAACGTCCAAATCCCAAACTAAACTGTAATGGCCCTCAACCCCCCAATCCCTTGCAATTTCCTGAGCCGCGGTACTCCCGGAAGAATTCCAGCCATGCCTTGGGTGGCCAGGGCGAGATGAGCACCGTCAAAGACTTGTGGGTCTTGGGGTTTGGGGCATCCTCCTCTCCCCCGTTGCTTCGATTGCCACCTAACGGGTTGAGGTTCAATGCCGTTTCCATAGATTACCACAACCTTTTATGAGCTTTGGAGATGGAGCGTGTGAGGTTAGATTTGGGGTCCTCATTTAGATTCTTGAGACATATGTTTTGCATTTCCTGCACTACAACCTACATCATCAGGGTCCAGGATCTAGGGCTAAGGGCTTAGGGTTTAGGATGGGGTTTAAGCTTTGAGTTTAAGTTTAAAGCATATAGGGTTTTAAGAGTGAAAGCTTAGGATATCCGTGAACCCTCTGCAGCCTCAGATCTGCACCTACAACCCCAAGCCCCTAAACCCTGAACTAAAATACAGCGGCGGTTTAGGGTTTAGGGTTTAGCGTATAACTACATTAAGGAACTATCCGGGATAGCGTTGGCCATTCAGGCCCCCATATTAGACTCTATCCCTAATTTTCAAAACCCGTTTGGACCCCGCCAAGCTGCAAGGTGTCCGAAGGTCCCGAAGAGTGCAGCCGCCTCTGCCAAAGCTTTGAGTTCGCTTCAATTCATGTAATGTAGGCTGTGGACCCACGACGCATACCCCCTCTTCAAGGGTCTTGATATTGGGATCCCCTTTGTAGACCCAAGATTAATAAACCCACACTCTTCAAGGGTATTGATATACTAGGCTTCCTTTACAAAATCTCGTTGTAATGGCCTTCATGTTGGGATCCCCTTCGATATTTTTCTTAATGGAGGCGGAAGAGCGCGCGGTCTCTTGCCCTTCCGACAGGGCGCGGGCTGCATGTGCCGGGAACGCTATGGGAGGGGATCTGAAGGGAGGGGGAGTTGCCCAACTGCTCGTATGTAGCAGAGTAGCTCAAGACGCTTGCGAGTATGGTGATTTACTGAAAATAAAGATCCCTGGATCAAACACGAAGAACAGTATTATTTCGGAACAACGCCATGTGATTCCTAGCGAAGACTGAACAGAGGTCCCAGAAAAAGGATTTACTCTAAGAAACACCCAAATTGCAGTATCCTGGTTAATTATGTAAGTGGCCCCTCCCAGGCAAACCATTCTTGAAACTCCACCACGGCGCACAGACCCGGCAACACGACCAGCCTGCAGAATGCGTGCACCACTGGGAGCTCCGCTGCGCTCCGACCATTCGAGAACAGACCTGAGAGCAGCGGGGCGAAGGCATAGGGCTTACGGGCGATGGGCCGGACCTCGCAATGAGACGCTTCCGCTCGACTACTGACTACTGGACTTGCACTTCCAGGGCGATGAGCTGAGACTTCAGATAGATTACAAAGCTTGGGCCCAGGCGGCGGCACTACAGGGGTGTGACGTTCTACAGTTGATACCGAAACCCAAAAGACTAAACCCCCGCAGCACCCCGAAAGGAGGTTGGCTGTTCGAAAAGATGGTCCTCTCAAGCGCGCTCCACGCAAATCTTCGTGGCACGCTGACCCTAATATAGGGACCTTAATGATTACCTATACTATTTTGGGGGCTCCATACTATTATAGTATAATGGGCCCCAAAACCCTATTCTAATTACTACGGCCCCGCTTCTTAGACCCTTGACTGTGGTAAAAAAAGCCCAAGGTGCAAGTGAGGAAGGCTGAGAGCATCACTTGGTGTGTAGCACAGCCAGGGCAGCAAAGCCTTGGATTTCTTTGGGAGTTTCCGAAAATTAGGGGTACCTTAGTTTGGGGTCCTTATAATAAGGATCCTACTTTGTAGGGTACTATATTAGGGTCCCCTATTTTCGGAAACTCCCATTTAGGTGTTTAGAGTATAGGGCTTAGGGCTTCGGGCTTGGCTTCGTGTAGTGATCGTGCGGACGATCACTTGTTCCGCAGCTCCCAATGCAAATGGTATGAGCAACACTGGGAGCATGCATGGAGCTTGGGGATTTGGGACGCTTATCTGTCCTTTCCCTCTTAGGAACCAGGATTTCGCCCAAAGCCCGGGAAGCGGTGAAGAAGCTAGCAAAAGACAAGCTCGCTGCTTGAATCCCCTGAGTTGCTGGAAGGGCCGCTCCGACGAGGTGACCACGTCGGACCGAACATGCAAGGCCCGCGCTCTACAAATTGGCAGGGCTTTTTTTTGAACGCCTTTTTCCTCCTAGCAATCAAGGTCGGCGGAATCCAAATTAGCAGGGTTTAGGGTGTAGGGTTTGACACATGCAACAGCTGTCCAAGCAGATCCCGCAACTCGGGCCTCTGAAGCAACATCCAAGCCCAACTCGAAACCCTTGGTGCTTTAGCACATGGCCCCCTGCCCAAGCCGAAGTACCGTGGAACCTCATCTATATGGGAGTTTCCGAAAATAGGGGACCCTAATATAGTACCCTAAATAGTAGGATCCTTAGTATAAGGACCCCCAAAAGGGGTACCCCTATTTTCGGAAACTCCCATATAAAGCTTGTCCAAAAACTTGTTCCATGTTCTTGAACCTCCAGGCGAAAACGGCCGCAGCGTAGCTGCCTGTCCTCAATCACAAGTTCATACCTGCGTAGGTCCCTGAAACATAAGCATTGGGGTTTCGAAATTCTCCTGCCTCCTGCCATAACTTTGCCACGACGGAATGGGGTTAAGGCAAGCATACTCAGGAGCATATGGTCTCGGGTCGGTGCCCAAGCCGCTACACCCTGAAAAACGAGACACTGAACCAAACACATTCATCCGAGAGGCCAAAGAAGGCGAAGAAGCACACTGGCACGATGCCTTTTCAAAGAGGACTATGATGATGACGACGATGACGACGGCGTGATGATGTTCATGATGATGATGATGATGATGATGATGATGATGAGAGTGATGAGGTGACGAGGGTGATGAGGGTGATAAGGTGATGAATGTGATGAGGGTGATGATGGTGATGATGGTGATGATGGTGATGTGGGTGATGACGGTGATGAGGATAAGGATAATGATGCACGACCATGTCCGCCACAGCCGGCAGAGGTTGTTCGTGTATGCGTATGCGAGTGTATGACTCACCCGCAACCGTAAACTCTATTCGACTCTATTCCAAACTGACTCTGCCGTCGTCAAAACCTGGAACTCGGCAAGCCATCTGTCGCCGGCTCGACATATTAGTACTAGCTCGGACGCGACAAGCAGCACCTTCGCCCTGCCTATCTCATCCATGGACAACTGCGCGTTGTCCCCTTGAAGAGGATTTTGCATTTGAAAGCTGTAGCCTTGGCTCAAGCCCAGCCCAAACCTTAAGGGCTTAGGTTTAAAGCCTAGGGCTTTAGGGCTTCCATGGGCTTATACAGACCCTCCATGCTGAATGATGCATCAACAAGAATCAACAACCGCGTCTGATCTGCTGCATGCCAGACGCGAAGTTTAAGCTGCTTGGGATATGAGGGCTGTCCCAGTTAGGGGTTTAGGGTTTCGGTATGGGGGTTTAGGGTTTCGGTTTAGGGGTTTAGGGTTTCGGAGTTACTTTGGTGTGCACCGATCAAAGTCTCTGTGCAGGGTTTAGGGCTTCGGCTAGGGCCAGGGTTGGGGCTTTGCTTTCAGGTTTGGCGTAAAGCAGGGTGCTCTGAGACGAGGGATTTCGCGCTTCATGCCATGAACTCAGAGGTATCCATAGAACCCGAACCCTGAATCTAAGGTCCTACAGTCCTGCACCTGAAACCGCGAAGCCCTAAGAATCCGAAGCGGAACTCGATGTCTAAACCGTAATGCCAAAACCCCAAAAGCCCTAAAGCGCAGATCCGGACCCAAAAACCTAAAGCAATCTCAAAGCCCATAGCCCAAAGCTACAAACCTAGCCCCTAAAACTCTAAAGCCCTAAATCCTGCAACACTAAGACCAAAGCCAAAAAGCCAAAATCCCGAAACCCTAAAACACTAAACGAGGCCACAATGTAGCATATATATATATATAACGTATACCACTTATATCTCTATATAGAGAGAGAAAGCGAGAAAGGGAGAGAGAGAGAGAGAGCGAGAGAACGAACCCTTGAAGGACCCCCAAAAAGAGCTGCTAAACAAACCCCTTGGGTTCCTGGTTCAGTCTAGTATCCAATTTCTAGGCTGTGGCTGGAGCACGAGACGAGGGCAACGAACCACCACCGGGGTCGCAGTTTTTCCTGGACTTCGAATAGGGTTAAGGGCTTACGAGTAGGGTCTAGGGTAGGGTCTATGGGTTTAGGGTTTAGGCTCCTGGAACAAATCTAAGGTGCTCTTGAAATATGGTTTATAGGGTTCTTCTACCAGAAAGGTTTTCGAAGGCCTTTCTTGGGTTTTTATGCAGTCTGTAACAGCTCTACAGCGGTTTGATGTAGACCGTGTTTGATGACCGGCACTCTTCAGGGCCTTAACATCCTCGGAACCATACTAGAACAAACCCCAGCCAAGAGCCCTAAACCTGATGAAGGCAGGGTGTTAAAAAAAAATCAGGTCTGGGTGGGGTTACGGTTCAGGGTTTAGGGTTTACAGGGTCTTAGGGCTCAGGGTGCATATCAGGGCTTAGGGTTTTGTATTTATGTTTTGAAAAAACAGTTTTGTTTGAGGGTAGGGGGAGTGCTGGGGATGCAGGCATCACATAGGGTCCAGGGTTGAGGGGTCCTCAGGACAACTTCGGTGAATTGAGAGTTTAAGGGGCTACTAGGTACCAGGGTTTAGGGGATTCGTGCGCTTCGGCTCTGTCAATCTATCCCAAGTTCATAAGCCCTTAAACCCTATGCCCTAAATAAGCCCTAAAACGTAGTTCCCTTAAGAACCCGAACCCCCAGAACACACCCGGACCCTACTGCACCCTAAACCCGAAAACCCAATAAACCCTACACCTAAACCCTAATACACCCTAAGCCCAAAAACCCAATAAACCCTAAACCCTGAAGCCTGAACCCTATCCCCACCCGCCCCTCCGACGCCGCCAGGCGTCCACCACGGCGGTGTCCAGAGCCAGGCCCTCCTCCGAGGCGATACGGTGCCAGTCGAGCGGGTAGGCCTCCGGAAAAAGACGCTTTAGGGCTTAGGTTTCAGGTTTTCGGGTTTAGGTGTTAGGGTATGTTGGTGTTTAGGTTTAGGGCTTAGGGTGTAGGGTTTAGAGCTCAGTCTGTGGCTTTTGCTTTTATTTGGGCTTAGGCTTTTGTGTACCAGGGAACGCGATCGTAGGGAACATGCGGGACTGCGTATCCACAAAGCGATAAGGAGTCGGAACCTCTCGCGTCTGCTCTGCGAGGGTTTGCAGAAACCCTAGACCCTAAACCCTAAACCTTAAACCCCAAACTCTAAACCCTAAACCTTAAACCTTAAACCCCAATCCCTAAACCCTAAACCTTAAACCCTAAACCCTAAACCTTTAGGGCTTGGGGATGATGCTGACAAACGTGTGTACGTACAATCGGCTCCCCTGTTTGCCAGGCAGCAACAATAACACTCATGTAGGGGCCTTCATGATTAGAATAGGGTTTTGGGGGGTTCCTTATCGTATTTATAGGATAATATACCCCCAAGCCCTATTCTAATTACTAAGGCTCCTATATGACCATCACCATGAAAAGGATGATAACGTTTCATTCAGTTCTCAAACGAACCCTAAACCCTAAACCCTAAACCCTAAACCAAACGCAATGGCAAGTCAAGTGATGGAGCCCTCGAGCCTCGAGCCTTTTCCTGGCCTAAGATACGGCTGATGGACAAAATCCTGCACTACCCATAATAAGGAATATACCATAATTCCCATAGTTTAGGGTACTTAAAGTAATGCAGGATTTTGTCCATCAACATTATTGAATTTTCCAGGAATCCTTATCACCGGGTGTTGGGGGTTGAGGGTTTGGGGCTTTGAGCGTTTACACACCTAATTATCAGGTCCTTTGGACCCTTAGAACCTCTCAATCCTAAACTCCAAGAACCTAAACCTTGTAACCTACCCCCAAATCCTAAACAGCATACCGCAGACACAGACCCCCGAGCCCGGAATGTGCAGGAGCTGCAACGTGTTGCATGCCCTGCAAATGCCCCGAAAAACACCAGGAGCTTTAGCGGTTTAGGGTTTAGGGCTTAGGGCTTAGGGTTTAGGGCTTAGGATTTAGGGCTTAGGGTTTAGGGCTTAGGGTTTAGGAGCTGGTGCCGGTGGAACTCCGGACTTTCCCACTTCTCGGAACGTCTCTGGAGTCAGAGGCTCCGTGAAGCTCTCCCTGATGAACTTGTGCCTTTTGACATTTGGGAGTTTCCGAAAATTAGGGGGACCTTATTTTGGGGTCCTTAAAATAAGGATCCTACTATTTAGGGTACTATATTAGGGTCCCCTACTTTCGGAAACTCCCATTTGTCGAAGCATCAAGTCGTCCTATCTCACGAAAGATCTGAGATGCTGGGCGGGGATCATCCCACACTTGGTCCTCGTAATCCTTCGCGCCCGCGGCGACGTAAGTCGGCGCTAGACGGCGAGAAAAGTCAAAGGGTTCGCCCAATACCCGGCTAGGCCCTCTCATCGAAAACTTGACCTACCTTTGGTTAGTAGGGAATGGAAGAATGGTAGTAATAGTAGTTATAGTTGTACCCCATTCCTCCATTCCCTACTAACCAAAGATAAGTTGAGTATGCTACTGTGACTCCTCACTTCCGCCAACCGGCCGAAAGCCGCTAAGGTAACAACCACAAAGCCCGAAACCTTGATAAAGTACTCTTAAAGGAACCCTTACAAGAATCCAACCCCTATAGAACCCTTAAAGGAACCCATATAGTACCCTTAGAGGAACCCTGAAGGAACCCTCAAAGGGAAACCCCAATCCTCGAACAAGAAGCTCATGTGGGTAGTTCTCTAAAGTAAGATCCCTTTCTAGGCCCCCCAAAATCGTACGGCACCCTTATAAAAAGCACGACCCTATTTAGAGAACTACTTGGAGGTTCATGGTTAGTTATAACTGGGGTTGTACGTTGGAAAACTACAGTTACAACCCATACTGGGGGATTTATAACCCCACTTACAACTACCCATGAACCTCCAAGTAGACCCTCAACCCTATACCCTTATAGAATCCCTATAGATCCCTTTAAAGGGACCCTTAAAGGAACCCTTATAACTCCCCTCCAAGTACCCATGTGCAGAAAGGAGCCGCCGCCTTCTTGGCCGCCCGAGTCACGTCTGTGCAGTTCGCCTCGCTTTCACGGTTTTCAGGGGGTTCAGGGTTCAGGGACTTCTAGTTTAGGGCTTAGGGACTTCGGGTTTAGGGTTTAGGGTAGCTGCCCTAAACCCTAAATCCCTAAACCCCTAAACCCTAAAACGAAGGGTTGTAGGAGGGTTTCGGGTTTAGGGTTCAGAGTTTAGGGTTAGGGGGTTTAGGGGCTTAGGAGGGTTTCGGGTCCTAACTATCGTCATGGGAACCGGATTCCTAGTCATGCTCTCATGAAGAAGCGGCACACCACAAAAGGCTCCAAAGTAGAACAGCTCCTGCAAAAAGACTCCAACTAAAGATCCGAAACGAGGCTAATCGAAGGCTCGGAAAAATTAGTATAAATGTTCCTTCATCCTCCCTGTCTGTATACTTGAATACTGGAAATGTAGCCTATCGCAAAAACCTACTCTAAATACTCGGACAGGTACCCGTATGCTGTCGCCGGAAAGTCAGAACTACTCACCTTGAGCATGTAGCTATCTCTGGTCAAGGTCGTTCGCCAGCACTGAACTCAAAGCAGTGCTTTCAAGCGCCAACGTAGGATTTAGCCAAAAGAAGAGTGTTAGAGGAAGTGGGACCGACGCCGAGTGGGTTTAGTAGTGACAGTCACTGCCATCGAAGGGATGCTGCGAACAATCACGCGTCGAAGAACACCAGCGACATGCCTGCCTATGAACTTGGGTGGGGAACACCAGGACTACATCAAGAAAACTGATGGAATGGGTGCCACTTAGCAGCAACAAATGCAATGACAGATCTTTTCAGAACTATCATAGAATAAGAACTGCAACCGAACCCCAACAACCCGGAACCCGAAGCCCTAAACTCGCTACCTTAAGATGCGATTAGCAGCTGACGAATGCTCCCAAGCGCAGCGCCTCTCCCCACACCTGCGAGACCTCCGGGAAGGAGAAATACCTGAGCCGCAAAGAGCCACAACAATAGTACTGCGCCCTTATAAAAAAGAGCCCTAAAAGGGACCCTAATCTAGAGGACTGCCCATTCAGGGTTAAGGGTTGTAGTCTTCGGCGGGTCGGGTTTATTTCCGCTTCAGGTTTGAGGCCAAGGACTTGGGGTTTAGGCCTTTTGGTTTAGACGTGTTTAGACTGAGTGCACTGAATCGCATGTGATGCATAGAAACGTAAGTTGATCACGGTTTGGAGCATTTTGCCACGAAATGGTCCGAAGTTTGGAAGATTCAGACGAAGCGAAATCGAATTGGGTCTGTTGCATGCGGCACTCCAGCAAGGCCCGAATTAGGTTGCTTTTTAAGGTTTTGGGTTTTTTTAAAGGGTTTAGGGTTTCGGGTTTAGGGGTTTGGGGTTTAGGGCTCTGGATTTGGGATTCAGGGTATACGGTTTCGGGTTTGCTCCGGAATGAGAGTGGAAATTCACAATCACAACTTCCAGCCACCGACATTCTGAAGCATTCAAGTTTTGCCCTAAACCCTAAACCCTGAACCCTAAACACTGCAAGTTTTTGCTTCTAGGCCGTCGGAAACCAGCAACCCTAAGCCCTAAAACGACGCAGTTTTTGACGTTTTAGGGTCCAGGCATCGTCTAGGATGCGAGTCAACAGATGCTTGCAACCATGCAGCCACTAATCGTGGTCCCTTTTTCAAAGGTTCTCTCATATTCAGGATCCTACTATTTATCGACCTACATTTAGTTCTCCACTATATCCGTAAGCCCTTAAATATGGCACGAGAACACTGCACAGAAAAGTACAACTTGCTCACATCCAGGAAACGAAGATCCAAACCAAGAAAGTGAAACCCCTGTGCACGTTGTGGCTGCCCTGGGCACGCAGCTCGGGGACCAAAGTCATACGACGGTGTAAACCCTAAAGCACCAAATAGCATACGGTCTAAAGACCTGAGCTCGCTTATTGTATACCCTACACCGGATGAAAGCACCAAGCGCTCACCTAGGCACTCGTCGTCTAGGAGCGCCACGGAAATCTTTGGAGGCGGCTTGACCTGCCCAGAAGGGGCCGATGATTGCAAAAAACCACCAAACGGCTTGGGGTTTAGGGGTTTAGGGTTTAGGGCTTAGGGGTTTAGGGTTTAGGAAGGGCGAGCAGAACCAAAATGTCGACTCAGACTGCCAACGTTCCCGGTTCAGAAACCTGGGAACATCGAAACATGCTGCAACCCAAGTGCAGATTAGGGTTTAGGGTTCCGGGCCGTGACACCACTTCGAAGCCGAAAGGCGACCCAAACCCAAGCTGTCTAATCTCCGAACACGCAACAGCAAATCGCGCAAACTCCCGGCACCTCGTGCAGAATCACCCCGGTTGTCTGGGCCAAACGAGCGCCAGAGACCTGACATGGCGGGGACCATTTCACAGACTGTTGCCTAAATGTTCGTACTGCGATTCTGATGTTGTACGGCCTTCTAGGCTGCTATCTTTAAAACATAGCTCAACTCAACGGGAACACTAACTTGCAAGAGCCTCAAAGACGATGACGACGACGACCACGACGACGACGCACTCCACGACCACGACAACGACTACGACCAACGAGTACAACAAAGAATAATGGGAATAAATGCTGCTACTGCTACTACGACGACGACTGCGACTGCGACTACGACCACTAAGTGCTACTCCTACTGCTAGTACAAGAACTACTACTACGGGGGGGGTGGTTGGTAGGGGGGGGGGCGCCTACTACTACTACTACTACGACGACTACGACGACTACGACTACTACGACTACTACGACTACTACGACTACTACGACTACTACGACTACTACGACTACTACGACTACTACGACGACTACGACTACGACTTCGACTGCGACTACGACTACTACAAGACGACGACGACTACTAGGACTAGGACTAGGGTTACGACGACTTCCGCTCGTCCTCCTTCTGCAGCTACTGCCAATCCTACTGCTGCTACCAACACCTGCCCTAGCAGCACCACCTCGAAAACTGGTAATAATTATTCTTTTATTGTCCCTTCTGCTGCTCAGCAGCAGCTGCTACTATAGGGGCCTTAATGATTAGAATAGGGTTTTGGGGCCCATATTGTACTATAATTATGTGAAGGAACCCCCAAAATAGTATAGGTAATTATTTAAGCCCCTATTATTGAATCCTTATAATAGCCCTGATAGTAGCCCCTACAGTCCCTTTAAAGGAACCCTATTCTCCTACATTACTGGCTGAACGAGCCTGGAAGCTCAGCTTTCCCGGAGGGTCCGTGCAAGGAGTCCCATCGTGGCAGCTTGGATTGAAGTCCTTCTGATGTCTGATTGTTCTGGGATTGTTTGGGTTGGGAAACAGGGTGCTACAGGGATCCGCGGTAAAGCAAAAGGACGAAAGTTTGGGGTTTAGGTGGGGTTTGCCAATGCCTCACGAATTAGTAATCCGAAAATATCCAGTGCACGACTTGGCAGTGCAAATGCGCATCTCTCTGTGATCCCGTCGACCCTGATGCATCGCTCGACAGCCTCTTTGCCCCAGGGGAAACTTCAATTCAAAGGCTGCAGGGTGGCTAACGATCCTGGCGATGATGGTGGTGGACGGGTTGTCACTAGTGGTTGTAGCAGAGGAGGAGGAGGAGGAGGAGGAACAGGAGCGGGACAGGTTCAGAAGCACAGCTGCTGTAGCTACTACGTCTATCGCTTCGGTTGCTTTCGCCCTCCTAGTGAGTGCTAGCACCATTGCTGGTGCTTCGCAAGACCGGTGTTCAGTCGCAGTGCTGGCTTCTGCACGAACACCGCTACAAGACCAATACCAGTGCTGCACTTAGCAGTAGGAGGAGTGAAGAGTGAGGAGCGAGGAGTGAGGAGTGAGGAGTGAGGAGTGAGAGCTGAGTTGGAGTTGTAGCAGCAGTAGCAGTAGGAATAGTAGGAGTAGTAGGAGTAGTAGTAGTAGTAGGGTCTCAAAACCCAAACCCAAGACGCTCAAACACCAAAACCCGCGAATTCTCGAGCCCTCAGCTGGCCCAAAGAGCAGAGACAGAGCTGGGAGGCCCCACGAAGCAGAACTTGGCCACCACCTTGGCCTGCCCCGGGCCTGCTCCAGAGCTTGCTTGGGTTTGGGAGTTTTGGGGCTCCAGGCCTTGCGGTTTGGGGTTCAGGGTCCAGTTAGGGGGTAAGGTTGAAATTAGGTAGTTTCGGGTTTGAGGTTTAGGGAGGGTGCAGATTTCGAGGCTTAGGCCGGCTTTCGGCCTTTTTATGGGTGGCGTTTTCGGATTGAGCTGCCCCATCAACTTCAGTCTTCAAGCACACAGGGCAAGGGAAAGGGATAGGCGAGACGGGCAGTTAGCAGGGAAGAGGGTGCGCTCCTGAAAGAAAGTACGTGATAATGTATCCGAAGGCCCTGTTCTAGCTATGCAGGCTCTTACATGACGGCTCAACAGGTCCAGGGATGTCAGTTGACGAGGCTCTGGGGCCTTCAGGGGGCGACATAAGTACTTTGAAGTCGAGAACTCGCCAGGAAGTGTCTTGCCTGCGGAACCTTGGGGCTTGCATCCTAAACAACCCCAAATCCTAAGCCCCTAAACCCCCAAACCCTAAGCCCTCAACCCCTAAACTTCTAAATTCCTAAACCGGTAAGCCCTAAACTAATAAACCCTGTCTGCACATGCGGGCCACGCTGTGGACTCGGAACCTTCAGAGCTTGGGGTTTCCACTTCACAAGCAACCCTATGCCGCAAACCCTAAACCCCTACACCCCTAACCCCCCCCCCTGTATCGCCTAGTGATGCGCGGCCGCTGAACTTGCGCGCGGACGCAAGATCCTCAGGCTTAGGTGTCAAACCCTAAACCCGACACCCTGCCTGAAGGACTTGGTAAGTATGGTTACAGGTAGTTTAATTGGGGTGACAAAGTAGGGTATAAGTACAGTTACCCTAATGATGACCTTAATTACTAAGTCCAACGATCCTTTAAGTATTAGAGTTCTTAAACACCCTAAACTCTAAACCCTATTCGAGTTCTTCAGACCCTTTATTTCAATACTTATCAATTCAGAAGATGTGGACGTCAACCCTAAGGTGCTAACTGCGGGCTCCAAGGGCCAACAAGCATACCCAGAGCTGCGTAATTATTTGTCCTGTGGAGAGGACTGGCAAAAGAATTGAAAATTGAGTAGTGGCCTTTCGTGTTCAGCGCCACTTTCTCGGAGTCTACAGAAAGCTTGGCAGCCCTAAAGACGACAGAACCAATGCAGCAGGGTGCTCCAAAACCTGCTTCGCCCTATTCAGCTGCTGTAGTGGCCTACAACGTACACAGTGCATCCTTTTGCATTTTTTGTGCCCAGGAGCTGCGTCGATGGCGGAGAGGAAGAACACCAAGGCACAACATTGGCACCCGGCGCCGAGGCGCATGGACGGACCCCCAGGAAATCAAAAACAGAAACGCTGAGCCCAAACCCCTCTAGGCTCTAAAGCTGGGATGGGATCGGGGACTTTAGAGGTTCAGGGTTTTGGGTGGTTTCAAAGTTTCGGGTTTGTGGTTTTCAGGAGAAGGCAAAGGAGTCCGGCAGGACCCTTCTGATGCGGACCCCCTAAACAAGATACCCATTGCAACATTGAAAAAATCACTAGAAACCCCATTGTACATATTATATATATATATATATATATAAATACATATACATATGTAGGACCTTATGCGGTAAAACAGACTCGTAATCTTCCGAAACCCCGCATCATGTCAGGAGCTGGCTTGCTTGGAAAAAGCACGGCTGCAGCGAATGCTTAAAACTGCTGCCCCCCTATGGTTCAGGGTTTACGGCTCCTTCTCCAGGCTCTTGAGTCTTTAATCTTTAAGGTTGGGGGCTCAGGCTGCGGATTTTTGCACGCCATAAGATCCTGAATATAGACCTGAAAATCAAACTAGGTACCCACAAGCCACGCTTCGGCGCTACACCCCATTGGAGAACCGGCACCCCTAAACTCCAAACTTTAAACCAAATCACAAATCTGCGCAGAGTGCAGGCACATGCACAACAGATGAGCCGGGCCTGTGGATTTAAGAGTTCAGGGACAATTTTAGGGTCGAAGATTCAGGTGTAGAACATGGCATAAGGGGAAGGGTTTCATGCTTCAGGTTTAAGATTTGGGAAAGCTTCGTGACTGTTTAAGGACGGAGGCATTTGCATCTGCTACCAAGATGCAGGAATGCGAAATTCAGGATGCACGGATAAGGGTGTAGGGTTTGGGGTCTCGGTTTAAGGCTTAAGGTTTAAGGTTTAGGAGATTAAAGTTAGAGACTTGCTTCACAGCGCATCTGGGTTTCGTGAGTTCCGGCTGTAGCGGCGGAAGTGAAGGCAGTGTTTCAAGCCTCCCATACGTCTTGGACGAGATCATCCACAGACCGACTGATGTCGACAGTGGATGTTGGCCTGATTAAGGAGTCCATCTGCCACAAAAGTCGCCACTTGAACTATGCATCACTGATGTAATGCCGCAAGCGCTGAGGCAACAGGTGGGATTGGTTTTGCCTCTGGGCTTGGTCAAACATGACATCTGCCTTGCCGACAAAGCTTGCATGCTGACGCAAGCGCCTGCAATGAAACTGATGCCACTACGAGCTTGCAACTCCGAAGCTGGAGGACAACATGAAGCACTTCATGTCACGAACACTGGCAGCAAAGTCATGGCGACCATTGTGAATGCTGTAATTATGCCACAAGTATGTCACGTATGTCTGATAATACCTGCAGTCAGAGAGAATGCACCGTCAAACTTGATCTCGGCTTGGGCCGGGATGCTGTCTCCTTCCGCAGCAGCCTTGCTGGCTGGGCCGCCTCCTTGACTGGGCTCCGCCGCAATCCCCTGAGCATCTGACTCACACTGGTCTCTCTGAGCAAGGACAACCCAAAATGCTGGAAGTGCCTGAGGGCTCCAGCCAGCAACAACCCACATTTCGTCCTAGCATCGTTAGACATGCTATCTGCTATCCATACATACGAAACTATTGTTGTTGGCTTGTTTCCGCACGTGTTCGCCCAGGCAGTGTGATCTTCCCACTGTTGCGCGGCGTAAGCAACGGCATGGCGATGTTTGCGCGTGCCGGGAATGACCCGTCGACTCGCCGTCGACCACTGAAACTGCTCGCATGTTCATTCTGCAGCCGCACGGATTGACAGCTTATTAGCTGTTGCTTGCTGTGGTTGGGTAGGGCATGCATGCATCACAATCGCAAGAGTTTAGGTTTGGGGTTTGGGGGGTCTGGAACCAAGCTTCGGCTTCAGTTATGCCTGAGGGTCACAGGGCGAGCGCATCGTCGCCTTGCGTGACGGTGCGCCGCGGACCTGTGAGCCGTCTGCTCTCTGCTTTGCTTGCGCAGAATGGTCACGCTCACCCCCATAGGTGCTCCTCGCCGGAGAATAACAAACGAACAAGCCTTTCATAGGCCACTTGCACCCAGCACGCCCCTGGTAGACAACACTTCCAGGCTTTGCAGATGCTGCGACCTCCTCGAAGCTGAGTTCTGACTCGGGAACCCAGACCAGCCGTTCTCCTATCGCAGCATAGGCACTTGCCTTTTCTTCTACGCAGGTAAAGCCGAATGCGTCTTCCCACTCGTGCAAGAAGGTTTCTGTCACTCTCCGTGCAAAGTATCAGACGCGCACGTAAAGTCCACACTGAAGAGCCCCCACCTTTCTCCGTCTCGTGGATTTGCCTCCTTAGCTGCCTCGTTGAGGAACTCTGCGACCTTTTGATAGCCATTGGCATGCCGATGCCTGAGATCAGAGCCTTCTCATCTGCAGGAGCACTCCGCTCCATTCAGACCTTTCCCTGCTGAGTGCTTCTGAAATCTTCTGAACACACTCACCTTTGGTCCAGACCTCTCTAGCAGAGGTACCTTTGTGGCCGGAAGCACGACGCAGCTCACTTTCTGAGTCACTTTCTTCTGTGGCATGGTATGGAATGATGTTGTCCGCATCGCGTCCCGTGGACGTTTGAGGCTTCCAAGCATCATCCAACATGTACGGAAACAAGCCCCTAACACATCGCGTCCTGAGGACACTTGACGCTTTGCGGCATGTTCCGTGGGGTGGTACGGCATGATGTTCTCGGCGCCACATCCTGCGGATGTTTGACGCTTCGAAGCATCGGAAAAACCAAGTGCGCCATCAGTATTGCGAAAATAGCTGCATACGTTGCATGTTAAGAACGGTAGATGATCGTGAGCAATTTTTGGTACAGATACGTAGTATGCGCATTGCTCCTCTACCAGCTGCCACGTCGCGTCCTGAGGACGATTGACGGGCTGCGTCATGTCGTATGACGATCATACTTTCGCAATCCTTCTTGAGCAGTGTCAGCACGGGGAACTTGTCCGTTGAAAGCGAACTTTGCGCCCATGCCTCCATCTGCATGAACCAATGCAACCATTGCCGATCTTTATCGGCACACCGCCCTTTTCACGGAAGCGAGGCAACAGGAATTTCCCGATGCCTGAGCCATCAGAGCATGTTCAGGCCTGCCTGCACCAATCGCTATCCTGCCAAGGCACAATGGCAATCCAGGCCCTGAATGATCGGCTGGCTGTAGTTGCTGGGATGGACTTGCGACTGCAACATCACATCCCACAAGCACATGGAGAGGTTGCTGGACCAAACAGCAAGCTGGGCACGCACCTGTTAGAGGTCCTTGTGCCACTCAGCCTTCGCTTCCACCAGCCGGTTCATGATTTGCTCCGGCAACACTTCGGAAGGCATAGACAACCACTCCTCCCTCCAGGGCCGCTGCCTGAGGCAGTTTGGCTACTGGAGAGGACGAGTTGCACCATCATCCCCGGTCCATCCTCCCAACATCCCAAACATGATTCACAATCTATGTTACCGAGCCCACTCTGCAAATGCAGTCCTTGTCGGCTTTTGGCTGACTTTAGGGCTTCAGCAGGGCTTTAGGGCTTTGGGTTTGGGGCTTTAGGGTTTTGGGGATTTTGGGTTTACCTAGGGCTTTGCATGGGGGCTTTAGGAATTTCAGGAGTTGGGGTTTAGGGCATTTAGGGTTTAGGGTTTTTTGTTGTGCTTTACGGTTCAGGCGTAGGGCTTGGAGTCTAAGACATTCCTGGACTCCAACCTGAAGTGGAGCTTTTCTGCGATGCGCTACACATCTTCGAGAATTTTGTGAAACAGCTCGTCGTCTGCGTCGGGAACGACCTCCGGATCCTTGCAGGAAGGGATGGAGTCGGACATGCCACTGCAGGGCAGGTACTGAAACTGACAACTCAAAAACATCGTCTAGACTACTCACCCAAGCCGCCATCCCTAAACCTTACACGGTACACCACTTCTTGTCCGTGATCAGCTACAACACGGGCGGTAGAAAGGTTGCACACACGCAAGCTTACTCGAAACGCGTATCCTCCATCTGCAAGCGCCTGCACAGGAGTTGGGGGGGATGTCTGTCTTGCAACCCTCCGAACGCCTCCAAAGTGTCCACAATGGAGAAGCTGTCGAAGTACTCTTCCTTGGGTAACTGAGGATGAAGCATTCAAAAGTGCAGACCGAAGTGAGATTTTGCAATGCTACCCTTTAGGTTCCTGAGTGGGCCCATCATAATAAGGACTATTCGGTTTCAATAAGGGGGCCTTAAAATGAAAAAGGCCAAAAGGTACTACTCATCAACCTAGCCCTGAACCCTAAACCCTAAACCCTAGGCCCAGCAACTTGGGGAACTTCAGCTCTTGCATGCTTTCTGCCTGCATGCTTTCTCCCTACACTCTCAACCCTTGAACCCTCATCTCACAACCCTAAAGCCCAAACCCTGAACAGTAAACCGAGAAAGTCCTAAATTAAGCTCCTAAACCCCAAAGCCCTCCAGCCGTGCTTTTTTGTTGTTGGGACGGGGCGGAGCCAGAGCTTCAAGCTTGGGCTTCGGGTGGAGAAGTTTAGGGTTGTGGGGTTTAGGGTCTCGGGTTTCGGGTTTTGTTTAAGGGCCTTTTCCCGTCTGCCAGTTTAGGGCGCAGGGTGGGGAGTGTTTAGGGTTTGGGGCCGGGTTCTTGGCTTCAGGAGGTGTCGGGTGGAGAGCTTAAGGCTCCTACCGTAAGATTGATTCGGGCCACACTCTGCCATGGCTGGGGTTAGCGCCTCGGGTTGAGGGTTTTAATGTCGGAACCTGATTAGGAACCCCGGCCCGAAAATCCCAAAAAATGAGGATCCATACTAAGAGCCCTAATGAAGGCCCTAGGTTTCTTAATCAGCTTCCTACTTTAGGGCTGAAGACTTTGGGCTTGGATTCTCGGATTTCGTGGAATACCAGCCCAAAGCCTCCTGGAGCAAGAAAAAGTCGGAACCTCGAAACTGAAACCAGAAGGAATCCTACGGTTGATGATATAAACTCCAATAGTAACCCATAATAAGGAATATACCATAATTCCCATAGCGGAGGGCCAGTAAGGTAATACAGGATTTATTTCATCAGCCCTAGTTCAAACTTATGTAAACTTGACATCGGCATGTGTACCGGGCATACCTCATTCCGCATGTCCGTCAGTCAATCGGTCGGTCGGTCTGTCTGCCTGTCTGTTTCTGCAGCTACGCACGTGCTTGATAGAGGGGCCTAAATAACTGCCAACTCTATTTTGGGGCTCAGCACACCCGCAAACCCTATTCCTTAAAGTTCCAAGTAATAGCTATACCATACTACAATATACCCCAAAGCCCTTTTCTAACGACAACAGGCCCCTATATTACTTACTATAACTATACTATAGGATTAGAGCATACCCCAAGACCCTAGTCTTATTACTATAGGGGCCTATATAACTACCAACACTAATTTTGGGGGGTTCCTCATTATAGTTATATAGTATAATGGGCCCCAATTATTAAGGCCCCTAAATTAGTGAGGCCCTAAACCCTAAACCCTAAACCCTAAACCCTGAACCCCAAAACCCTAAACAGGCCCCTGCTTTTATCCGTCATGCTGTCTCCCTCCCCACATCCGCTGAGGTGCGAAGTCGAAGCACGGCTCTTCCTGGCATGCTCGTCCAGGGTTCAGGGTTTAGGGGTTTAGGGTTATAGGGGTTTAGGGCTATAGGGGTTTAGGGTTTAGGGTTTAGGGTTTTAGGGGTTTAGGGGTTTAGGGGTTTAGGCGTTTAGGGGTTTAGGGGTTTAGGGGTTTAGGGTTTGGGGCTTAGGCGTTTAGGATCTGTGGTTTAGCAGTTTGGGGTTTGGGACCCTCGGTTCCCTCAACCCTTAGACAACACTTGAAGAGTCCCCAGAGACTCCAATATCCGTTAATTAAGGAACATAACCTTAAGTTATAGTAGGATCCCTGAAGATTCCTGAATTCAGGGATACTGGAGTCTCTGGGTCCTTCAAGAACGCTTTGAAGAACCCTTGAAGAGGCCTCGCCCGGGGACACGGAGACATCGATGCTCCGGATCTGGGCAAAAGCCGAGAGCCCATAACCAGTTCCAAAATGCATATATATATATATATATATGTTATATATATATGTTATTTATATATATATATATATATATATATTCCGTAGGGTTCATGGTGACTGAAGAAATGTTGAATCGTAGCTTGGGTCTGTTGCTTGTAGCTCGGGGTAGGACAAGACGCCTGAAGGTGATGACGATGATGAGGCTCAAGGTGATGACGGCTGCGGAACAACATCATGTTGAAGTTCTGTTGTCGCGCTCCCCCCCCCGGGGGTGGGACCAAATGAAACCGAGTTTTCTGACGTCGGCTTAAGGTGTCTTCTTTTCGGGGGAGGCGGGTTTTAGATGTTTTAGGGTGTGTTTTATCGACACACAACCAGTTTAGATGTTCGTAGAGCTAAATTGTGCTGTATTCTTCGGGGATGTTTGTGTGCAAGGACACCATAACATGAATCATAAATCCTTCGCCTAAACCCTGAACCCCTCTCGGATCCTAGTCCCCCAAACCTGTTCCCACTTGGGAACCAAATCCGGCTTGTTACCTGTTTAAAGTCTTGGGTCGGATCCAAATGTAAGAGGTTAGGCCCTAACCGTTAGGGTCTAGGGCGCGGCTATGGTTTCGGAAGGCTGCAAAAGCTTATTTTGCCCGTCTTCGCCTTCTCAACACCGAAACTTCTCAACATTTAGTTTCCCCTGAGCCCCAGACCCTGAACCAGCATTCCACATTCGTTAGTGGCTGTCTCCCGTGATCCAATAGAGGGGCCCTCATAATTACCAATACTATTTTGGGGGCTCCTTATTATAGGCCCCAAAACCCTATTCTAATTATTAAGGCCCCTAAAATACAGCGCCCTAATAGATCTCTTATAGGAGCCCATAAAGGACCCCTTTAAAGGAACCCTATTCTAATTATTAAGGCCCCTACAGTATCCACAAGGAAGAAGGCTTGGACAAGCTCATCTCCCTGAAACCCCGCAACCGGGCCCAGGGCCCTCCAGAGCCACCCCAAAACTCTCCAGGCCTGACTCCTAAACCCTAAACCAATCCTTAAACCCTAACCCTAAAGCCTAAACCAATCCTTAAACCCTAAACCCTAAAGCCTAAACCAATCCGTAAACCCTAACCCTCAACCAAACCCTAAACCAAATCCTGAACCCTAAACCCTAAACCAACCCCTAAACCCTAAACCCTAAGCCCAAAGCCCTAAACTCTAAACCAACCCTTCAACCCTACACCCTAACAGCCAGGAGCCCAAGGATCTCAACCTGCACCTGCACATGCCATATGGCATCGTACATGTTGCCATGGTATGCCATGTTCGGCTATACTACAATATAATATACTATAGTATCTCATATTACAGTACATTATATGCTAAGTATAGGAACGTCTTCAAGACACTCTTGGTATCCCGACGAGGCAGCTCAGCTGAGCAGTACTGAGTCGCGGCGGCTCCTTGCGGCGGATCAGATGCCCGAAAGCCATGTGACGGTCGCAAGCTCGCAGGCTAAATGCAGCTCACAGACGAAGAACGACAAACGATTGACTAAGCCTCAAACCTCCTGCTGCACCCTAAACCCTAAACCCTAAACCCTAACCTGCTACAGCTGAAAAGCTGACAAATCTTAGCAAACCATATGTGTGTGTGTGTATGCATGCATGCATGCATGCATGCATGCAGGTAGGTAGGTAGGTAGGTAGGTAGGTAGGTATGTAGGTAGGTAGGTCGGTCGGTATGTATGTATGCATGTGCAAAGTGCAAGTGCAAGCGCAAGCGCAAGCGCAAGTGCAAGTGCAAGTGCAAGTGTATGTATATGTATATGTATATGTATATGTATAATATTTACAATATGTACAATATGTACAATATGTATAATATGTTGCATAGTATGCATAGTATGTACAGTATGTACAAGAATGTGTAGTATGTATAATAAGTATATCGTGTATAATACGTAAAGTATGTACAGTATGTATAGTAAGTATAAATAAAGTGTTTCATATGTACAGTATGTAACTTCGTATAATATGTAAAATAAGTACATTGTTCCCAACGTGTCTAATATGTCTTATATATCTAACATGTCGAATGCATGCATGCATGCATGCATGCACACATACACACACACACATACACATACACATACACCTACACCTAGACCTACACGTACACGTACACGTACACGTACACGTACACATACACATACACATACACATACACATACACATACGTGCTTTGTATGTATACACATACATGCATGCATGCATGCGCCCCTAAAAAACACCTACTAGAAAAAAAAACGCTGGCCTGACCATTCAGCGATTCCAGCGCTTGCCTGGAACAGCGCAGCTAGTATGGGGGCCTTACTTGGTAGAACAAGGATCCTTCAACAGGTTCTACGATGGTTATTCTATCAAATATGGACGTTAATCGTTAGAATAGGTGGCAAGCGTGTTGGAAAATATTGCGCCATAGTTATATTGGGGGGCCGTAAGGACATTACATGGAGAGCGTTCTACGCCATACGTTCTGCTTGGATGCCCTACACACGATTAATTAAGCCCTAAACACTAAACCCTACAGGTGAGGCTGAAGGCTTTGGGTGCATCCCTGCCCCAGCCTGAATTTGGCCGGCGTGCACCGAGTGCAGCCACGTGGGCAGAGGCGCCTCCAGGACATGTGAAAGGTGGGGAGGGTTGGGCTGCTTTAGGGTTTAGAACTGGCTTGGACATGTCTTAGGTTTAGTGTCACGGACGTACGGTTTTAAAGCTTGGGGTGCAAGCGTTTAACGCCGAAGGGGTTCAGGTTCAGAATTTCGACTTTGCGGTCTAGTAGTTAAGGGCTTCGAGCTTCAAGGTCTGAGACAAATGATATGCATCGGACTGTCTATATGCTTGAGAAGAAGAAAGATCAGAATGCCACGGCAAAAATGACGATCATCACAGCAACTGTTGCAACACATGTGCGAGCTCTCAGAATGCTGAGACGTATACTAGGAAGCCTGGCCCTAACCCCGAAGTCCCTGAGCCTGAAACCCCGAAACACGCAAACCCCGAACCTTGCACAGGGGCTCCCCTGATCCCTTAAACCCCTAGACTTTAGCCTTTCCCCCCACCCCGCCAGTAAACCCCCAGAAACCCCTCCACCACCAAAACCCGAAATCCCCGGGAAACCCTCCCAAAACCTGAAAAATCCTAAACCCTAAAACCCCGACAAACGCCCCAACGCCCCGGAGCCTCAAAAGGCTCCGCAGCGGCTTTGCAAAGTCGAAGTGCAGTACTCTGTGCACAGCCTCGAGCATGTCCTGCAGGTTAGGGGGTTTAGGGTTTCGGGTTTGAGGTAATTTAGGGGCCTCAATAATTAGAACAGGGTTTTGGGGGTATCTAAGACTATACTTATGATAAGGAACCCCCAGAATAGTATAGGTAATTATCAAGGCCCCTATAGTAGTCGGGTGGTTTACAGGGTTTATGGTTACGTACAGGATTTTGGGTTTTTGTCTAGGGTTTAGGGTTGTTTATAGGGTTGCGGGTTGTTCATAGGGTTTAGGGTTGTGTATAGGGTTTAGGGTTCAGGGTTTAGGGTTGTGAATAGGGTTTCGGGTTTAGGGCTGAGGGTTTTTCTCACAAGGGCAAAAAAAAATCGCGTAATCCAAAACCACAAGGATGGGCTGTCCCATCATCCCCTCTTTTTCGTAGGCCAATTAGGTGGGGATATCCCACACAAGAGTTTATGGCTGGGTGCATGCTAGTTCCGGGCTTCCATGCTTAGGGTTTTTACAATGTGTCTTTAAGTTATGGCTTGCTCAATGTTTCATCTTATAAGGGGAGTATTGTTGAAGATTTGTCGGTGTGTTTTCAGGGTCGTAACCCCTAAACCCTAAACCCCTAAACCGTAAACCCCTAAACCCTAAACCCTGTAAGGGCTTGCAAAGGTGAATGAGGGTCCTGCAGGTAGCTCGGGCATTGGATCAGGGGACTTCTAGGATTTGTAAGGGTTTAGAGTTTAGGGTTTAGGGTTGACTATGCTATATAGTTCGGAACTTTTACAGACTTTTCGCAGTGATTTTACAAGCGCAATAATCTACTGCCTCTGAAAAACCTAAGAGAATCGGCACTGCCTTGCGATGCGACTCATCACAGTCGACACTTAAGCTCGTGCTACAAAAAGCTCGATTTCTGGCGCTCCATAAGGTCCGCGAACGCCAGTATGCGCCTGCCGCGAGGCCGCAGCCGAAGAATGTCGCCGCACACGATATTAGGCAGCAAGGACGTGGTCATTAGCGTTTTGCCCTAAACCCTAAATTCTAAATCCTCATCTCATAACCCTAAACCCTAGCTTGCAGCTGCGTTGAGCATGTTGGAGTCATGGCAGTCTGGTTTGCCCTCAGCCTCATGGCCGCGTGCTAGATTCTAGAAATGATGCCACGAATTCCAGCCAGCGCGCCCAGCTTCTGGGTTTAGGCTTTAGAGTTTGGGGCATACTTGAAGGATCAGGGGGGGCTTGCAAGTAGGGTTATAAGTACCTCAATTCGGGCCTTACCTGCCTTTGACATGAGAAGGTTCAGCAGGCCTCAGGGCTTGAGCTCCTCTAAAACTTAATGTAGGGGCCTTAACAAATGGAATCGGACTGGGGTACAGTACACGATATAACTATCGTTGTATGTACCCAAGAAAACCCGAAACGCACTGCAAAAGTCCTGTCTCATGCGAAAAACCGTTGTGCACCGCCCTACATCCTAGACCCTGAAGGCCCCTAACCCTCCAAACACTCCAAACCTTCCTCAAAAGACCTAACCCCAAAGCCCCAAAGCTCCAAAGAAGCCCCCGAAAGGGCCCGAAAGTCGCCTCCAACAAGGCTTTTGGGCCACGACGGCCGGGATCCTGCGCGGCTTGCGTTGCTCATCCTTTCCCGACACCCAAGAAGCTGCCACCCTCAGCCCTCAGCCTAAGCTTACATAGGGTTTAGAGGGGCTCGTAGGGCTTACGGGTTCAGGCTCTCAGGGTCAGGTTTAGGGGTTTAGGGTTTAGGGGTGGGGGTTCCCATCTACTGCGGGACGTAGAGACTTGGCACAGAGTTTGTGGGGTAAAGTTTTGCTTCATGACGAGGGCTTAGGGCTAATCGGCCAAGGCACTCAACAACTCAACCCATAGTACACTCCAGTATCCTTTAAGAAGCCTTGTTCAAATCCTTCTAGACCCCGTCGAAGGTTTCTGGTGTCGACGGCTTTCAACAACGAGGCGCAGGAGAACAAACAATGCACCTGAAGATAAACATTCGAAAGGTAATGCCCCGCTCATCCATAAACCACAACACATCACAAAACCCTGAAGCCCTCACTATCTATCCATCGTCCCGGAAATACGTTTGTGTGCTTGTTGGTCCTTGACTGATCACCTAGTGCCACCACGAAGTCGTACAAAACCCAACCTTGTAGAAACTTCTACAACAAAAAATGACGAAATTCTAACACTCTCCCTAGGTTCCTGAGTAGCCCCTTTATAATAAGGGTACCCTTTTTCCTAATATTCAGTTTTAACCAGAAGACCCTAAGCCAAAAAGGGCAAAAGAGTACTACTCAGGAACCTGGCTCCCAAACCGACCTGAAACCTGCTTATGAAACCTTTGCTTCAGCCCAACGCCGCTCCGCATTGCAGTGGCGGACGGAGAGCCTGAGCGATGCTTGCGCTTCGGTTAGGCGTTAAGATTTAGCTTCTGTGATGGACTCTTCTCGATTTGGGGTTTAGGGTTCAAATTTTTCAGGGAGTTGTAAGGGCTTTGTCGGACTATACAGAGGTCTGCAATGGTCTGCGGGGGTTCTGCAATGATTCTATCCGGGGTTCTGCTTGATTCGGGCAGTTTGGGGAGTTTGGTTTTAGGTTAAGGGCCGTTTGAGAGTTTGTGTTTAGTTTCAGGTTTTGACTGTAGGGTGAGGTTTGGGGATGTTTGGGGTTCGGGGTTTGGAGCTTCGGGTTCGGGCTAAGGGTTCGGGGTATAGAGTTTATGGTTTGGGCTTGGGTTTAGGGGCATACACCTTCCTGCCGGCATCCTCACTAACTTGCAAAATCTTGCGCAGCTTCCTGAACAACCGAAACATGCTCGATCGCCCCGACTCCCTCGAAGACAAGTGCAAAAACTGATCAAATAATGCCACAGAACGCTCGCAGCAGCTCTGCATAGTTGATTCGCTTGTCACCTCAGCTGCCGCCCACAGCGAAAATGTAAATTGCGTTGCTCCTCTCGTAAACAAGAAAGATTCTTAGCCACTGCAACCATTGCAGCTACAATTTCTCGACCGGCTAGTGTTGCAGTTACTGTCGCTACAAACTCTGCCTACTCATATCACTATGATGAGAGCTTCAACACGTACTTTCACTACTATGATGACCATTGTGAGGAGTTTATAGGTGATCCATTGATCCATGCTGATACGGTCATCCCTATCTCCAGCTTGAACAATCGATATGCAAGTAAATGAAACCAAAGTTACCCCTGAACCTTGAGGACTACCTGCCATTGGGATTGGAGAAGTGGGTGTGCAAACATGAGTAGCCCGGACGGGCCTGGGGCTTGGAGGTGTTTTCTTCATTTGGCTTCTAAGATGTGATGTGAAGGATTTGTGGCTCAAATTTTTAGGAAGCATGGGCTTAGAGCCCAGTTTTGAAGATGTCGTTCGGGGAGTTCACGCCATAACGGTTCTCAACAAGTCACCGTTGAGGTCCACAAACTTGCCCACGGCCTGCCAGAGCCCCGCAAGGCATAGGGCTGATGTTTCGATGGTTCAAGACGTCATATCGACTTTCAGGGCGATGGGCCTAGCCTACAGTGTAAGGTTTAGGGTTCGAATTTACAGTTTGGGGTTTGGGGTTTAGGATTAGATCTCCACATCCCGGCTAAACCCGAAAAAACTTCCGAGGGCACTCTTCTCATGCCAGGACGCTGAAAGCAGGCGGAGGTTGCTTAGCGACTACTCTAGGTCTAAGGCATCAATCCGGTCGAAGGCCTGGAAAAAAGCCAATCCCAAACGGTCCATGTGATATGCATGAAGATCTGAAAGGCGGCCGGCACAGCAGACAAGCCGGAAAACCGCATCTGATACTGACCAGCCAGCGAGGCCACGGTTGCCTTCTTGAAGACACCTCTTCCAAGCATGCTCTGCCGCCCGAGCTGAAGCTTCGCACCGGAAAACTGGTTCGACATGCTGAAGACCTGGGGTGCTCCCGGCACGTGTCGGCCGCAACTGCAAGGGCAGCCCTCGCCGAACATGCTGTCTGTTCGTCTCCCGAAATCCGAGATGCCACCCGGCTGGTGTACGCCGAAACCGAAGGTCGACGTAGTGCCGGTGCTGCGGCTGGCCGTCGCAGGGACGCCGGCTTCCGACCGAAGTGCGAGGAACGCCAGCGAGGCTGCAGACCCTACATTACGGAAGGGCCGAAGGGCTGGAGCCGAGATTGCCGGAGTCTCCCTGGATTTCGTACCTCTGCAATCAGAAAAACCTGGAAAACACGAGGCATGCCCGAACTTTCTGGAGTGCGGCAGGACGCTGCGTCTGAAGGCTAAACCCCGTTCCCCAAGCTCTAGACCCTATTCAATTCCCCAAACTCTAGACCCGTTGCCATTCCTACACCCGCAGCTCACAGCTCAGCAGCCGACAAACCCTGCACAGAAGGTCGGATTCTTCTGGAAGCCTCTTGAAACATGTCACTGTGCAGCCCCGAACAAAGCGACAAGTAGATTGTCGAAGCTGCGGTCAACCATGGATGCCCTCAAAGCAAACTTCTCACAAAGCTACGCAGTCCTAAAGCCGCAACTCGAACTCAAACAACACACACCCCTAAATCTTAAATCCCAAACCCTAAACCATTGTATATAGAGCCTAGAACCCCGATGCCACTTGCGGCTTTCTGGAAACATTCAGGACTCCACAGGACCCAAAAAACTAACCCCACAAGCCAAACAGTCCTGCACCCGAAACTGCGCTAAGCCCCCATGACAAAAACTCTGCGGAACTCAGTTTTTCTTAAAACAACAAGTGTAGAATCCTATAGAGCTTATGAAACCCAGCCAAACCTAACAAAAATTTCCTAACACCCACAAAACCCTGTAAACACCCTACCGCTTCAAATACACCCCTGAATAAAGAACTCCTAAACCCGAAACCCCAATTAAACCCTGCAACACATAAACCACGCAAAAAAAAAAAAAACATAGTAATAATAATGATGCTAATAAGAATAAGAATAAGAAGAAGCACAGTAATAACAATAATAGTAGTGATACTAATAATCATAAAACATAATAATCATCATCATCATCATGATAATAGGATAAGAATCAGAATAATAACAAGAAGAAGACGAAACCTTAAACCCTAAACCCCAAACTGTTCCACGCCTCCAACTCCTCCTCTCCCAAGCCCTGGCAGCTCGGCAGCGTCCGCAAGGCCAAGAGGAGCTCTTCGAGCTCCAAGTAGCCTTCTTTGAGCATCTGAAGGGTTCCTTTAAAGGGTTCCTTTCAAGGGTTCCTTTAAAGGGTTCCTTCAAAGGGTTCCTTTAAAGGGTTCCTTTAAAGGGTTCCTGTAAAGGGTTCCTTTAAAGGGTTCCTTTAAATGGAGTCATAGGATTGGGTGGCATTGGGTGTTGACGCCTTCGGCTTGGGGGTAAGGGTTGCTAGGGGCCATGGAAGGGGCCCAGGGGTTTGGGAGTTGCATGTGGTTTATATGGTGTTCCAGGATTTTGTAGGGTTCTGTCGGGTTTTAGAAGGTCTTGTAAGGTTATAACTCACCAGGTTTTCTGTTCGTTTTCAGGGTTTAGGGTTTAGAACCTACAGCGGTTCTACAAAGCGGTGTACATTTTCAGGACCTAGGTGCACGTGTTCAGGAATGTTCGGGTTTAGGGATTTAGGTAAGGTCTAGGGTCTCGGAACTGCAGGTTTACTGTAGTGTTTCAGACATCGAGTTGCAAGGCCTCTGGGGTGTATGATTTCAGGGCCTTAAAGTTTAACCCTAAAGATTAGAATGGGTTTGGGGGTGGGATATAATCTGAATATGCAGAGAATCATTTGGGCTTACTACTACTGAAGTTTCAGACCGACCTCTATATTCGGCTTTTTCCACACGACTGCCAAGCGGCCGTTGTTGTTGCCACTTCGGTCGGCATGCTCGAAAAAGCGCCGCAGCCTAAGTTCTTCAGGGTCGAAAGAAATTTAAACCCTAAACCTTAAACCCTAAACCCGTAGACCTTTACAGCGAAACCTGCTGCTGGAACTCGTAAGCGTCGGAACATGTCGCACGAAGCTCTAAGCCATGAGCGCTTCCACTCACAGTTAGCAAACCTCACCATGCAGGCTTCTTATAAGAACCCGAACCTTCAATCACGCTCAAGAAAAAAGAACAACAAGGATGAAAAGAAGAACGAGAACATTGCAGCAATCACCGCCAGAGCAATTGCGAATGTAGCTTGTCTTGCAAACATGCGCATCACGCGAGTAGTATTGTTGTATTGCCCCACCCAATGACACAATCCCACCTAAACCCTAAACCCTCAACCCTAAACCCCCAGTTCCACTTTCCGGTCCCGAACCTTCATCTCGACCTGCACTTGTGGTGATAGATTTTGCCCCGACAGCCGGTACCCCCAAAGCGGCCCTGGGTCCCTGAACCTTACCACCAAAACCCAAACTGTAAACCCAAAACCCTAAACCCCAAACCCAAAAACGCTACAGCCCAAGCCGACCTCCTCTCAGACGGTTCAGGGCTTTAAGGTTTAGGGTTTCAGGGTTCAGGGTGTATGGTTTAGGGTTTCAGGGTTCAGGGTGTATAGTTGATGGTTTCAGGGTTTAGGGTTTCAGGGTTTCAGGGCTTAGGGTTCAAGGTGTATGGTTCAGGGTTTAGGGTTTCAGGGTTTAGGGATCGGCTAAGAGCCTGGCAAAACTGCCACACCTGTGCCCTCTTCCTCCCGGCCCAGGCGGAGGATGTCGCGGCAGATCGCCTTGGCTTAGGCGGCCGACAGGGTTCATTGCTTAGGGTTCAGGATTCAGGGTTCGGGGTTTACGGTTTAGGGTTCGGAGTTTAGGGGTTTTTTGGGGTTGTCCGTTTAGGGATCAGGGTTTTAGTAAGGTTCTGAGTTCAGGGTTTTTGGTTCGGAAATCGCGAACTCTACGGCAAGGCCACATGGATCCTAACCGACACTCGGATGATGGGCTCCATACGGTCACGAGTCTCTGGCGAGGCGAATATCTGCAGGGGAGGGTTAAAACCTCTAGATTGTGTCCTGAATCTTTCAATATAGGCACGGTATGGAAGGCTTACAATTCCCCCCCCCATCCTCCAAAAATGAAAGCTAAAACCCAATGCTGCCAGGACACATCCAAGAGCTTCGGAACGAACCTCGTCTTCCGAACAAAACAGACTACCTGGGGGTTCTATATGGGAACTATGAGGTTTCTATCTACAATATAGACGCCTTCACAATTAGAACAGAGCTCTGGGACATAATATGCTGTTTCTTATTGCACTCCGTAGTATTGGATGTCAGCTTCTCTCAGTCATAACCTGCGGCAAGCACCCGTCATACAGAGGCAAATGTCAGCAACTCCTTATCTAGGTTGCACTGACAATGCTCACAGCACTGCCGTTGTTGTTGATGCCGATTACCGTCACCATACCGCTACCAATTCAAGACATTGATATGAGTAATGCTACCCTGAACCCTGAACCATGGGCTTCGACCAAAACGGGCACCTCTGGACATGATTCACAATGAAAGCTGTTTCGAAGCGCACTCACTCAGAAGCACTCGCGCCAACTGCATTTGCTCTCAAATTTGCATATGCCACCAGATTTTGCCCCGCTCCCAGGAACATCCCACGTCGATGTACTATGTTGGTTTGAAGACATTTTGGATTCCTTATGATAGCAACTTCCGATTCTAATGTCTCCAAGAAACGCCGTCTCTGGGGTGGTGGGCGTTGGGTGCGTGAGCGCGAAGTGCAGTGACAAGGTTGCCAAGAACGTCTCCACGCGGACAGTACCGCCTGAAGCAGCCCCAGCCGCAAATCGCATACTACCATTCAAGCAAGAGCAACAGCAATAACTCTATTGACACGAACAGCAACAAAGCTAGCGCTAGCAATCGCAGCGATACAAAGTACTTGGTAGACCCTCTGAACCCCAACCTGCAACCTTGCCGTTCTTGGTGTTAAGCTGGTGCTGAGTCGCTTGTCCGGAGTGCGAAAACATACCTGCTGAAGGGGCACCAACGGTAGATGCCCTAAAGTCCAAGGTCTAGACCGTAACAAGGGCTGAATACTCGAAAAGGGGATCGCAAAGGTCTCGACCCAGCTCTTTCGGGTGTGTCTGCGAAGCTGAAGATTTGGATGAGAAACCAACGTCAAGAGACTCCACACAAAGGATTTTTCACCGCATAGCACCTTCGTGAAACAGCTAGTCCAAACACACGGAGTCTACATGCCAAAGCCCTTGTGCAGAGGCAGTTTTGAAATAGAGTTCTACCAAAAACCAAAGCGCTTATCCAAAGCGTTCCCTGGGATACCTTGAAAGCCCCGACAATACTGCACAAACCCCGAAACCCAAAGCCCTAAACCTCTATACGGCCCCATCTATGAACATCCTTGAACAAGTCACAAAAAGCAAAGAAAAATACCTACAAAACCCGGAAACCCCTAAACCTCAAACCCTAAACCCAAACCCCTAAACCCTAAACCCGAAACCCTATACTCCCCTAAGCCTCTGCGGGCCCCTCTATATCAAGCCTTGGTCCGCGGTCGTCCGGTAAAGAGCTGTGGCCTGAGAGGGAAGAAGCACCTGAAGGAGTTTGGAGTTAGGATTAGGGTTTAGGGTTTAGGGGGTCGGGTTTAGGGTTTAGGGTTCCCCAGCGCAGCGTGGCGCCCAGGCCAACTGCCTCTATAAGAGGGCTGCCCTAAGCACTAGTTTTGAAACTTTTCGTTTGATGCCAGAATTCGCGGAGGTTGTCAATGGTTTTGTTTGAAATTGGTTGACCCGATGACTTCAAGCTGGCTATGCTGGCTTCGCTGCCGAAGTGACGTTCGATTTCTCGCAATCCATCCCCACGAAATTTTGAATCCCTCCCTGCGAAACCCCGAAAGCCCGAATCCTTCCCCACGAAAACCCGAATGAAAGCCCGAATTCCTTCCCACGAAAGCCCGAATCGCTCCCCACGAACGCACGAATCGCTCCCCACGAAAGAATCGATCCCCGCGAAAGCCCGAATTCTTCCCCACGAAAGCCCAAATCGCTCCCCACGAAAGCCCGAATCGCTCCTCACCAAAGCCCAAATCGCTCCCCACGAAAACCCGAATAGCTCCCCACGAAAGCCCAAATCGCTCCCCATGAAAACCCGAATCCCCCCACGGAAGCCCGAATCGCTCCCCCCACGAAAGCCCGAATCGCTCCCCACGAAAGCCCGAATCGCTCCCCACGAAAGCCCGAACCGCCCTCCCCGAAAGCCCGAATCGAATCGCTCCCCACGAAAGCCCGAACCGCCCTCCCCGAAAGCCCGAATCAGATCGCTCCCCACGAAAGCCCGAATCGCTCCCAACGAAAGTGCAACTCCACGAGAACCCGAAATCTTTCCCACGAAAGCCCAATCGACAGGTCCTTCGAATGAGTTTTGCTTAAAGCTTAGCTGGTGCTGGTTGATTTCAGGTTTAAGTAAATTGGCTTGAATTTCTATTGACGTTGTTTCTGATAATGAAAACCACAAAATGCTGCGCTGGCGCACAAGGGCGCAGCCCCTAAAAGTTTAGGGTTTGGGGTTTAGGGTTTCGCGCTTATTCACGGAAGTTGTTTGCTTTCCGGCAACGGGTAATCCGTCAGTGCTTGTGTAGATCTTGCGGCGGACGGCGCGCTTCCGATCTTTTTTCCCACCCCGCGCCGTTCATGAGGCGGCACAACCACCCAAACCTATTCTTTTTAGGGTTGAGGGCCGAAACTCATTTCAATCCATCCTGCATGGTCTTTTTTGTTAATCTGCGAAGCTGAGCGGGCGCAGAGCCCGCTCTTTTCCACAAGCCATGACCAACCACACAAAAGCCCAAAAGTTGTCGATTTTGCAAAGTCCGCCCTTTTTCCAGAAGCCATTTCCAAGGACCCTTGTATTCCTTGAATTTCGGTTTCTAGGCCGCCGAAATGGGGGGAACCCCACAAAAGCACTAAAATTGTCGATTTTGCAATACCCGCTCCTTTTCCGGAGGCCATTTCCACGGCCCCTTGTATTTCTTGGATTTCCGGCTTCCAAGCCGCCGAACTGAAGGGGAACACCACAAAAGCACCAAAATTGTCGACTTTGCAATACCCGCTCCTTTTCCGGAAGCCATTTCCAAGGCTCCTTGTAGTTCTTGGATTTCCGGCTTCCAAGGCCGCCGAAATGCAGGAAGCAGCAAAAGCAGCAAAATTGCCGATTTTGCCATACCCGCTCTTTTCCCGGATGCCATTTCCAAGGCCCCTTCTTGTATTTCTTGGATTTCCTGCTTCCAAGGCCGCCGAAATGGTGGAACACCACCAAAACACCAAAATTGTTGATTTTGCAATACCCGCTCCTTTTCCGGAAGCCATTTCCAAGGCTCCTTGTATTTCTTGGATTTCCGGCTTCCAAGGCCGCCGAAATGCAGGAAGCAGCAAAAGCAGCAAAATTGCCGATTTTGCCATACCCGCTCTTTTTCCGGATGCCATTTCCAAGGCCCTTTGTGTTTCTTGGATTTCCTGCTTCCAAGGCCGCCGAAATGGGGGAAACCCCACAAAAGCACCAACATTGACGATTTTGCAAGCACCCCCTCCTTTTCCGGAGGCCATTTCCAAGGCCCCTTGTATTTCTTGGCTTTCCGGCTTCCAAGGCCGCCGAAATGAAGGCGAACACCACAAAAGCACCAAAATTGTCGATTTTGCAATACCCGCTCCTTTCCAAGGCCCCTTGGATTTCCTGGATTTCTGGTTTCCTGGCAGCACAAATGGTGGAAATGTGGAGGAACCCCACAAAAGCACCATGTAGATTTTGCAATGCCCACTCCTTTTCCGGATGCCATTTCCAAGGCCCATTGTATTTTTGGATTTCCGGCTTCCAAGGCCGTCAACCCCACAAAAGGCACCAAAATTGACGATTTTGCAATACCCGCTCCTTTTGCGGAGGCCATTTCCAGCCCCTTGTATTTCTTGGATTTCCGGCTTCCAAGGCCGCCGACATGGGCCCCACAAAACCACCAAAATTGTCGAATTCTCTGTTGTTCTGGCCATATTTTTGCTAGATTTTGTCTGAGCGAAGCCATCAACAGCCCAGAATCCGTCCGGGAGGACCACCAAAAGGCTCAGAATTCTCGTATTTTTCGTGGTTTTTGACAAATAGAGACCAAAACAGCCCTCCAAAGCGCCGGTCGCCCAGAAGCTCCGGTTTAGGGTTTGTGGTAATATCTATGCTCTATTGTTGCATTGGCGTACGCCAGGGACAGGCCTGTCCCAAAAGAGAACAGGTTCACGCCACGTACGTGCTAGTTGTATTGTTCCGCGGAAGGCATGCTACCCGGGTAAGGAGCAAGTCGCAAAAGTAGCAAAGGGCGCTTAGGCCGGAGTTTAGGGTTTAGGGGTGGGAATATTGACCCTCTCAAACAGGTCCCTCTCGGGAGAGCCAGAAGTAGGGTTGAAGCACCTGAAGGAGTTAGGAGTTAGGAGAAAGGATTAGGGCTTAGGGTTTAGGGTCTGAAATAGGATATTAAGGACCCTGGAATATAGAACCTCTGAATAAGGTCCCTTTTTGAGAGAGCCAGAAGAAGGGTTGAAGCATATGAAAGAATGTTTCTGCTTTGTTTTGGGTGGTGGTTTAGGGTTTAAGGTTTAGGGTTCGGGGATTTTAGGGGTTCAATGTGCATTTGGGGGGGCCTTCGGTTTCGGGTTTAGGGAAATAGGGTTTAGGGTTTCGGGTTTCGGGTTGAAGGTGTACGGTTTAGGGTTTAGGGTTTAGGTCTAGGGTTTATGTGAGGGTTTGGGGTGTAAGGGAAGACGCACCTGAAGAAACTGGGTTTTGGGGGGGTCTAGGGCCAGGTTTAGGAAAGCCTAACCGCTGAGGAATCCTGGGGTTGAGAGTTTTGGTGGGTTTAGGGTTTCGGGGTTCCGGGTTTGGGTGATTTAAGGAGTTTAGGGTTTAGGGTTCATGACAGGTTTGGGTTTAGGGATTTTGTGCTCTAGAAGTGGTCTATACTATGCTGAGTTTATCGCCGAGGGTCGTCTAGGGTGGCAGGTGTTGGGTTTGGAGTTTAGGGCTTTGGGTTTTGAGAACCCGGCGTTCTATAAGTGTTCTTTACAAGGGTTCTGCAAGGGTTCTACCATACAGGGGTTGGAAAGTTTAGCATCTATCCTTCCGTTGAAGGGGGTGAGAGCTTAGGGTCTGGCTCCCGCCGGTTGAGGCTTTAAAGGTGCCCTTAAAGGAGCCCTTAAAAGGAACCCTTGAAGGAGCCCCTAAAGCGAACCCTTACAGGAACCCAACCCTTAATGGAGCCCTTAAAAGGAGTGCTTAAAGGAACCCTTAAGGGCCAGCCGACTCCATCTCCATGAAACACCAACCCATCAGAGCACCCGAAGACGGAGAAAGCCCTGAAGGTGCAGAAATCCTATCCTAAGACCCCACAAAAACCCAAACCCTAAACCCTTCCGGAAGCTGCAAAAGAATCCATATAGAGCCTTTGTAGAATAGCCCTTCTTAACACCTTTAGGGTAAAGTTTAGGGTTTAGTTTAGGGGGTGCGGACGCTTGAACCTACACGTCGGGTCTGCTGCACCTTCCCGAAGCGCGCTAGTGCACCGGCAAACTCGTCCACGGAGACAACGCCGTCTCCGTTCCTTCTCTGGGTGAATGCGACGGAACTTGATTTGCGTTACCCAAACAACACCAAACAAACTGGTTTCCTTCAACTGGCAGCTTAAACTTAGTCATGGCAACGCAGTTTCCTCAGTATGGTAGCTTTATAGTAAACCCCATAAAGTTGGAAACCGGATTAAGGCCAAATAGTGCTGGGAATACCTATACATTTCTCTTAAGGATTGAGGCTATGGGGTTTCCAACTTTTGGGCTTCTACTCTAATCGGCGCAGGGAACCGAAACCCAGGTTTTTGCGGCTTGGGGATTTGGCTTCCGGGAGTTGCCGGCTGTGGATGAGGGCTACAACCTCTCTCTTGTGAGAACCCTAAGCCCCCAAAAATCACCAAATGCTGAACCCGGAAACCCTAAATCCCAAAGCCCAAAGATCCCCAAAAATCCTAAACCCCGAAGATCCCCAAAATCCGAAACCCCAAAAGAGCCCCAAAATCCGAACCCCCACAACCCCAAAATCCTCAACTCCTTAACCCACTTGTCCAGTATCCTGGGGAAATAAAGCTTAAGCCGGTTAAGCTGTGGGATCATACAGGGATAATAGCACCCCAAATTAAAAAGGTTAAAGGTTACCAACTCGACAATTAGGTTAAATCCTTGCTCTTGTCGAAATCCTAAACCCTAAACCCCCAAATCCTTAAACCCTGAACCCTCAACCCCCAACATCCCTAAATCCTAACCCGAAAACCCCCAAAATCCTGAAATCCGTGCTCTTGAAGTCGGTTATAAGTAGGGTTATAATTGGGGTAGAGTTATAAGTACCCTAAGTGGAGTTACCCCAATTATAACCCTACTTATAACCGACTTACTAAGTCCCTTGTCGAGCTGCAGGTCTAGCAGGGCCAAGGTCTCTCGCAGCGGGCGGTCGGCGAGGAGCAAACCTCTGCAGGGCTTTGGGGTTTAAGTTTAGGGTTTAGGGTTTTAGGTTTAGGGTTTGGGGTTTAGGGTTTGGGGTTGAGGGTTGAGGGTTTGGGGTTTTGGGCTGAGAGTTTGGGGTTTGGGGTTGTGGGTTTAGGATTTTAGGTTTAGGGTGTGGGGTTAAGGGTTTAGGGTGCAGGGTTTAGGGTTTAGGTTTTAGGGTGATCCTCCACCTGCCGCCCCAAACATCTAAAGACACCCTAGATAAGACGAAACAAGCCCTCAACGCCAAAGCCTACACCCTAACCCGAAACCTTACAACCCGAAACTCTAAACCGGAAACGCTCCAATCCAAACCCTAAACCCGAAACCCCAAACCGTACACCTTCAACCCCAAACCCGAAACCCCAAACCCCACACCCAGAAAATCCAATACCCCTTAAGTAATCAATGTCCCTTAAATCATCCTGGGGATCCTAATATCATTCATGGCATATTCCTTAACTAAGGAATATTGGAGTCTGAGCGCACCCCACCCTAAACCCTAAACCCCTAAACCCCTAAACCCTAAACCCTAAACCCTCCTACCCCAAACACCAGGAGTCTGATCGCCTTCAAAGAGTTGCGAGGCTAAGCGCCGGTGGAAGGAAGCGTGGAGGCCTCTCGGGAGAACACGCAGGGGGGCTAGGGTTTTACGGCTAAGGGTTTTAGGGTGCGGGGGTTTAGGGTTTAGGCTTTGGGGTTTTGGGCTTGGGGCTTGTGGTTGAGGGTTGGCACAGCTTACTTGGAGGATCATGGGACTTAGGAAGGCTATAGGGGGTACTATAAGGCTATAGGGTTTAGGGCTTACTTAGAGGATCATGGGACCTGGTAAGGCTTAAGGGTCCCTTTAAGGGATCAATAGGGGTACTGTTAAGGGTATAGGGTTTGGGGTCTACTTGGAGGATCATGGGACTTAGTAAGTATGGTTAAGAGTACCTTAATTGTTGTTACAAGTAGTTGTAAGTATCACTACCCTAATACTAGCCTTAGCTACTAAATCCCATGATCCCTCAAGAAGAGGTTAAGCTCAAGATTTTGGGATTAGAGCTCGGCGCTCGGGAGGGTAAATCTTAAGGCTGATGGTGTAAAGTTTAAGAATTAGCCGCTTTAGGAGCTAGGGCATTTTGAGGGCTTCAGCTTGAAAAACCGTACATCATGCTTAGGTCTTGTCGCTGCTTGGTATGATTACCGTGTTGGTTATCGTGGTCGTGCTTATTGGTCCACAGCTACTTCTTCTGCTTCCAGAAAATTTCGTCTTGGAGCTCAGGTAGTCGTAATCAGCTGGAGGCTGGACCTATACCCTAAACCCTACACCGTTTTGGCGCTGTGCGTGCTGTTCAGGCTCAGGGTTTACCCGAAACCCTAAACCGCACGATATGCCTAGGGATTTGAGTTCGGAAGATCGTGGCAACAGATGCTCGCGATTAGGTTTTCTGGTTTAGGGTGCGAGTGCGAGTGCTCTAAACTGGGGTCCCTTTTTAAGGGTTTAGCGTACAGGGTTTGGGGTTTGGGGTTTAAGATCCTTTACTAGGATTTACAAAGCAGGCTCTAGGCTTCTAGTAGTTTAGCAGGACCACAGTAAGGTATATACTGGGGCTTTTGTTGAGACCCTAAGAAGGTCGGTTCTACCGGGTTCTATGGCCGCTGTGTAGGTCAGGAATCAGGCTTGCATCTCAGGTTCTGCTCTTGGGCTGTAGTTAGTAGGTGTGAACTTAACGAAGTAGGCTTCAGGGCGTGGGGGTCTGAGCGTGCTGGGTTGAGGGCTGAGGCTTCAGGGGTCAGATTTTAGGGTAGTATAAGGGCCTTAATAATTAGAATAGGATTTTGCGGCCCGTTATACTATAAACATAATAAGGAAACCCCAAAATAGTATTGGTAATTATTTAGGCTTCTACGTTAGTGTGCCTTGGCAGGAACTGTTTGGGGCTTTGGGGTTTCACTGTTGCCAAACGCCCCGCTGCTGTCCAGCCTTGCTTGTGCCTGAAGCGCACCTGAACGGAAGTGGGAGTTTCCGAAAATAGGGGACCCTAATATATAGTACCTCTAAATAGTAGGATCCTTATTATAAGGACCGCAAAATAAGGTACCCCCTATTTTCGGAAAGTCCCAAGCGGCTTTGAGCAACGTCTTTAGGATTGAACGCAGGCAAGTTTACTGTGCGGTCAAGGCTCTCACACAGTGAAGGGCTTAGGGCTTATATAGGGTTACTAGAAGGGCTACTATAAGGGCTCCTATTAAGGGTACTATAAGGGGTTAGGGTTAGGGTTAGGGTTTAAGGCCGTGATTCCACCCGACCTGCTGGTCATTGACCTAGCTTTGGGAAGTTTCGACGCTGGGAGGCCTCAAGTGTGTTGTGAGCTTCCGGGTGTTCCGCAGCCCCAGGGTTTAGGGGTTAGGGTTTAGGGTTTAGGGTTGAAAACAAGCTTTGAAGTTGGAGACTTCACCGTGGCGGTCCTTCTTAGAAAGTCTTACACGTTCAGGGTTTAGGGTTTAGGGCTGTTCAACCCGGCGACAACCCCTTCCTTCATTGAACAAGTTGGAAGAGCACACCTGGTATCTCGTCAGGAAGAGCATATAGTTCACATGGCCGCTGTTTATGGGCACGAAGCGAGGCTCGTCCAGCAGATCCTGCACGGTTCCGAATCTAGGGGCAGTCAGGTATAGGTACTTTGCTTTACTTCAAGAGCGAAGCCAAAGACTTTCGATGGCTTTTGCAGACATTCAAAACGTCGCACACCTTCGCCAGTAGATAAGCGAATTCTTCGACCGAGGGCACCTGACAATTACAAAACAATGGAAGCTGCAAACGTAACAATGTTGGGAAATGGCTCCAAGAGGTTTTGGTGGTATAGTATATACTACAAATATCTGTATATATCATATTCAGGAACCCTGAGGAAGAGTATTGGTTCTTCTGAAGGTTTCTGTGTTACCAGTTGTCTTGTTATGGGCAAACGTGTGCGGGAGTAAAAACGGCGTGCAGCATTGGAGATAACTGAGATAACGAGTCCTCCCAGGGAATCTGTGGCAGCACTCGCCGGCAGCAGTTCAGCCAGACATCCACCAGCAGGAACCAGTCCTATACCAGGACAGAACTCCACTGCGCCTAAATGTTCTCTGTCAGTCTATGTAAGAAGAGGTAAGAAGAGGAAGATTATGACATCTGACAAGTATAACAACTCTGCTTACCATCAGTATTGTCATATCTGCACTATGAGGGGGCTTCGAAGCTACTGGTCTTCAGGATCCACACTTGACAGCAACATTGTACAGAATTTTCCTAAGAGTTGCAAGCCGTCACGCACTACGGATCAGGCATGCTGGTAGCAGGCTGGGACACAGACAGAGGGCATTACAGGAGTCCGAAATCATAAGAATCACGATTGGTGTATATTCGAGTATAGGGCCCGAAACGGGATACTGCTATTTACGCAGGCCCTCTAGACTAAGAGGCTGCATCTGAGCCCAAATCACTAAACCCTCAATCCACCCTGCACGCTGAATCCCCCAGCACCAAAACTTCAACCCCACTCTAAACCCCTAAACCCTAAACCCTAAAACCCTAAACCCTGAACCCCAGCCCCCTTGACCCTGAAACCGCCGAAGGCAAGGTCCCAGCCTTCTGCTTGTCCATGGCAACAAACTCCGCCAAAAGGTCGTGCTTGTGCTCGACGATGGCCTCCATTAGGCTGCCTCAGATCTTCGGCCAAAACGGGTTAGGCTGTTGGGCATGCAGGGCTTCATAAGGGCTTTACAAGAGTGCGACAGGGATCTACAGAGGGCCTTAGGGATTATCTACAGAGGGTCTTAGGGTTTAGGGTTTAGGGTTTAGGGTTTAGGGTTTGGGCTTGAAGGCTATAAGGTTTAAGGCTCGAGCTTCAGAGCTCCAGACTGGTTTGGGATGGTTTGCTAGCTCATGGTTGGGACAGGATTAAATCTGTACATGTTTTATTCCTTACTGGGTTTAAGTACCCATAAAAAATGTAAAATCTTACCCAACTATGACAAGGTTTAGGGTAACCCTCAAAGTTTCAGGCTAGTAAGGCCAGGCTTGAGGAAATTCGCACACATGCTTCACGGGTGAGGGCTTTCGAAGCACCCCAATCTCAGAACCTCACATCCTTAAGCAGAAACTGCGATCTTAACCCTCCTCTCCAGAATCCTCAGCCCTGAGCCTTCAAGACGAAAGCTCCAACAAATTGTCAAGCTCAATATAGGCTAACGATTAGGGTTTAGGGTTTAGGGTTTATACATCACCTTAGTCCTTCACCCTAAAGCTACATGCACATCCGTGCAGATCCAAGGCCACGCGCTTTACCCCCAAAACCTTCAACTCCTGAACCTTGCAACCCGACCCATTCAATGATCACCCCGGGAACCTCCCAGCCAAAAAAGTGCTCGTCGCCGCCCCCGACATCAAACAACTGCGGTCTCTTGATCCGTCTCTTGATCCAAACCTACGCCTCACCCTTGAACCGTCTAAGCCCTGTTCAACCCCCAAACCTTATACAAGACCCTATGTAAACCCTCGACCCTGACAAAAGAATCCCGAAACTCCAACAAGAAACCTCTCCTCTCCGATCCTCAACCCGCCAAACCCGCAGCAGTGCAGGGAAGGATCGTTCGAGAGCGCCCTCGAACCTTAGCGCCAAGGCTATGCCGCACAGGAGCATTTGTTCATCTACGGGTCGGCGGATGTAGGAACGTCACAGAAACTCTTGGCTCTGGGGCATAATGCGGTCCTACTGTTGATGGACAAAATCCTGCATTACCCATTATAAGGAATATACCATAATTCCCATAGTTTAGGGTCCTTAGGGTCATGCAGGATTTAGTCCATCAACCGTAGTGTTCGGAGGTTCTCAATGAAGTTCCAGCGGAATCCAAACATAAACCCTCAATAATAGGATCCATGTTTCCAAGATCTCTCGACAAGGTGTCCAAGGCAGACAAAGTTTGTCTCAGAACTTGCACAGGGCACCTAATGCTGCAGTGGTGGAAGCCCCGCTTGCCGAAAGTCTTCAACCCCTAAGCCCTAAGCCCCAAAACCTAAACCCTCAACCCTACTTAGAGGTTCAGGGGTAGTTTTCAGTAGGGCTATAAGTCCCCTAATATGAGTTATAGGTGTAGTTAACCTACTTATAACCCTACTTACAACTACCATGAACCTCCAAGTACCAACGACCCAAAACCTGCCAACACATGAACCCAATCCCATAAACCTCCAAGCTCTACTCTTGTACAGCTCCCTTCGGATCCAGGCATAAAAAAAACATGCCCGCAATGATCATCTGGTCTAGTTGGTTAATACAGTAGGTATAATAAGAACAAAACCGATTTGGTAGTTGTAGTTGTAATTACAATCATCCCAAGGAGATCCCTCATCGCAGGCTTCGAGTCTTTTGCCGCTTTCTTGGCCAGAGGGCAAAGACAGCTCGGCGGGATCGGGCGGCGGTGGCTCCTGGACGAAGGCTTGCCACCAACTCGAGGTTCGTATCAGGGTTCCAAGACGGAAATTACAAAACAATATGTGTATATATAAATATATCTATGTATGTATGTATGTATGTATATATATATGTGTATATATATAAGGGTCCTGATCGGCATCCATAAAGGGGTCGAAAAAGGATCTATGAGGGCGGTGACATTCGGAAGAAAGGCTCAGGGCTTGGAGTTTCAGGGTCCTGTTAACAGGTTGCTTCAATAGGTCTGGGTTCCTTTATGGGGTTTGGGGTTTAGGGTTTAGGGTTTCAGGGTTTAGGGTTTAGGGTTTCAGGGTTTAGGGTTTAGGGTTGAGGGTTTAGGGTTTCAGGGTTTAGGGTTTAGGGTTTATGGGGTTTGGGGGTTGGGGTTTCAGGGTTTAGGGTCTTGGGACGCGGCGCCTGTGGTTTGAAGCATTGGGGCAGCGGCGCCCTAAACCCTAAACCCTAAGGACCCCTTCTTCTAGGGACCTACCTTTCAAAGTTTAAGAGTCCCAACACCCGTAACTGTAGATTTAGGGAGAACCGTAGAAAAACAGTCGCAAAACCGAGCATCCAGCCCAAGCGCCAATCTTCCCCATAATTCTTCGAAACCAAAACCCAACCCCAAAAGACGTAACCGTCAAACTTTAACCAAAGCAAAGAGACACTCAACTAGGTGGGGCTTTTAAAGCTTTTGAACAATTTTAGTAAATAAGGTCCTCTTAAGCCCAATAAGGGAAAATGTAAAAGAACCCAAAGCCCTACCTAGTCAAACTCCATATCCGAACCCCAGCCAGCAACTCCCGAACCCCAAACTCTCTCACGCCCCACACCTCGGTTGCTCAGGACATCAGAATATCCATATGGTCTCAGGGGTTCCCATAAGGGTTCTCTCATAAGGTTCCGATAAGGATTTCTTTGAAGCCTCCTTTGTGTGTTCGGCGCCCAACAGAGTTTTTCGTTGTAGGAACCGTCTTCTGAACCCAGGTTTACGGCTTTGGACTTTGGGTTTAGGGTCCCTAAACCTTAAACCCCAAACCCTAAACCCCAAACCCTAAACCCTAACCCTAAAACCTAAACTCTAAACCCTAAAAGGGTTTAGGGTTTAGGGACCAGCAGCCCCTGAACCCTCAAAAGGAGCCCTTAAAAGAGCCCTCGAACTCTGGGAAGGCGGCTGGCGAGGCTTCGGCGTGCGGCGCTAGAAGGGAGCGCTCCGCCTACTTAATGGGACTTTGTAACTAAGTGGTCTTAATAACGGTTTAGGGTTTAGGGTTTAGGGCTTAGGGTTAATAATCAGAATAGGGTTTCCTGTAAAGGTGATCCTTAAAAAGGTTACTATAAGGGATCTATGAGGGCACAATAATATAGGGGCCTTAATACTTAGAATCGGGTTTTGGGGCCCATTATACTGTAGTTATAATAAGGAACCCTCAAAATAGTATTGGTAATTATTTAGGCCCCTACATTGACTGTACTTATAACTCCAAGTAAGGTAGGTATAACCCTACTTGCTAAGTCCCATGATCCCAGGGCATAGCTCGAAGCACCTTTAAGGGCTTCTTTAAGGGTTCCTTTTAAGGGTGCCTTTTAAGGGTTCCTTTAAGGGTTCCTTTAAGGGCTCCTTTTAAGGGCTCCTTTAAGGGCTCCTTTTAAGGGCTCCTTTTAAGGGTTCCTTCAAGGGTTCGTTTTAAGGGTTCGGTTTAAGGCCTTTAAGGCCTCCTTCGTTTTCACAGTAGATGCGCATAGTCCAGGGGCCTGAACAATTCCAATTCGATCCCCCAGAACTCCTTCTCGAACTTATACGATAACACCCAAAACGCGATTGTTTCGGCCTGCCGGGGTTTAAGGTGTGAGTCTAGACTCCAATATCCCTGAAACTAAGGGATACCTAGGGTTCCTTGAAGGGATCTATAAGGGATCTATAGGGCTTAGGGTTTAAGGGACTCCAATATCCCTTAACTACGGAATATTCCTTAAATCATATTAGGGATCCTGCTATAATTTAAGGAAAATCCTTAGTCGCAGGAGTTTCGTTTCGCCTTTGATTGGGCATTTCGAGTTTAGGTTCCGAGTTTATGGGTTCGAGGAGCCTAAACCCCAAATCCAAAAAAACTGGTTTAAGTAAAAAGCCACAGCTGCATACCCTCAAACCAAAAACCAAAGCTCCTCAAAACAAAAACAAGCAGGGAGCCGTGACCGAACATAAATTATGCTCTACGCCGCCCATCAATCCACAACGCGACAGTTAGGCCTAGGTTTGGGGTTTCAGGGTTTACTGTTTACGGGTTTAGGTGTTCAGGGGTTTGCAGGTTTAGGGTCTCGGAGGATGCGATTCCAGTACGGAGCCCTCCCCGAAGCCAACCCTCCCAACTAACCTCAAACTCTTGCCAACCGTAAATCCCGAAGAAGACCGCAAATCCCGAAAGCCCCAAAGAAAAAGCCTGCAACGGTACTATAGAGTATCATTATTCCCACGCGTCCCCATTGTACTTATGGTATAATACACCCCAAAAGCCAGCTCTAATCATTAAAGCCCAACTCGCCCCCTCCCCACCCGCAAGATGGAACCTGCCAACCGTAGTGCTCCATCAGGTGAAAGTTGCCACCTCCAGCATTGAAGGTCTACTTTTTAGGGGTGTTGCATGGGGGTTCGTTGGGTTATCTGTTCCATCGTCCTGTTCCGGTGCTTGAGTTGAAGGGCTACAGGGTGCGAACTGTACCGGAAGATGGTAGTTAGTACAGTACTTGGAGGTTCATGGTTAGTGATAAGTGGGGTTATAAGTAGGATAGCTATAGTTATGACCCATATCCTTATAACCAGGCTTCCAACTACCCATGAACCTCCAAGTATTCTTGCTCGAGGCCATGAGGTGTAGGGATGTGGAGAGTACACACCCGGCCTCAACCGGGCTTCAAATTCGACTCCCCGATACTGTGATGGTATTTCAAGCTGAAGTGACTGTTACTTGGAGGTTCATGGTTAGTTATAAGTAGGGTTATAAGTAGAGTCACTATACTTATAAGCCATATTAGGGGACTTCTAACCCTACTTATAGCTACCCCTGAACCTTCAAGTAGGCACACTTCTAGCAGCACAAGTGGTTACCTTCTGAGCGCCGGCAAAAATCGCATGTTTTTGCGATTTTGCCTGAGCTTGTTTGGTTGAACCCAAGCTCCAGGAACTGCCATAGACAGCCTTGCGCCATTCGGCGATACCCCCGAATATCGCTGCGTCCTCGCAGATTGAAAAGGCCTGTCCAAGAACAGCCAATCCCAAACCTTCGAGATTCTGGGGTTGAGAGCTTTATCTTATCCCGAACCTGGTCTTCAAAATTTCACTGATGTAAGATGGCGATTTCGAAGCTAAGCTTTTCTGTTCCTGCAACTACACTGAAACCGAAAAACTACTTCCAGCGAACCCACATCCGATCCGAGCATCGCCTTGAAAGATCATCCGGGATGCCTGGTTTCCGTCAAGGCAACCTTGTCAAAAGAGTTTCGGGCTTTATCTTTTTGCATATCAAGGTTCAGCGTTTCAGTGCTTTTTTTTGAAGCGCCTCTTTTCCAACTCGGAAGCTGAAGATCCCTAGTCGGGAAGGCGAGATAGCGTTCAGGGTTTCGGGTTTAAGGTCTAGGGGTTCTGAGGGGTTGGAGGCTCTTCATGGCTGGTCCCAAAGCCCTTTGTACATAAACCGCTAATGAGCTTCGTCTGTCATTTCGGTTTAGGGTTTAGGGTTTAGGATTTAGGATTTAGGGTTTAGGGTTTAGGATTTAGGGTTTAGGGTTTAGGATTGTTGAAGATCCTGAGCCTTGCAGTCCTGATAGCGAAAATACTGCCCTAAGCACAGATCCGGGTGATCTTTTTGATAGGAGCAACCCTTTGCACCGAAAGGACATACGAACTGAATTCTCAGCAATAAACCCCAAACCCTGGAACTTAAACTCGAAACGTTCTAGCCTGGACCCTGAACCCTAAACTCCAAAACCTGTCCGCGTCTGTTTAAAATTCAGCAGCCGCAATAGTCGCTGGCAGAGAAGACGGTCAAACACCAGCCTTTCTGCGATGCTCCTGCCGGGGCTGCGGCTCGGAGAGTAGGGATCTACAAGCATGGAAGAAGGCGTCTAGACGGGGCCTATCGGGATTGCAGAAGAGTCCCATAAGGCCTGAAGACGTACGGCCGCGAGCACTGACCCAAAACCTCAAATCACCCTAACTCACACTGAAGGGCCTCAACGATTCAAACTGGGTGTTGCGTGCTTTACAATCTTTATAAAGTGATCACGAGGGGGTATGAACATTAGTTATGTTACACCCCAAACCCCATCAACCAGCCCCAATAACGAACATTTCAAGAATACGGACACCCTAAGCAATGATACGGTTGATGAGAAAAATCCTGCATTACCCACAATAAGGAATAAGCCATAATTCCCATAGTTTAGGGTCCTTAATATCATCAACTGTAGGATCCTGGAAGCCAAACTAAAACAGCCTCAATGCAACAACCTCTAGACCCAATCGCCCTCTTGGAGGTTCAGGGGTAGTTATAAGTAGGGTTATAAGTAGGTTAACTATACTTATAACTCAGATTAGGGGACTTATGACCCTACTTCTAACTACCCCTGAACCTCCAAGCTGAACCCCAAAACCTCCAGACCCGATATCATCCAAAGCCCTTAAACCCGAGGACCCTAAGCCCAAGCCCTGGACTCAGAATCCCTAGAAACTAGAATCCTAACTCCAACCAAAGCCATAGGCCCTCAACAGTTGAAAAGCCTCCAATAGAAAAGGTTCTCGAAAGCCTTCAAAGGTTTGAAACCCTTCTGGCTGAGAGCTTTTTAAACCCTTACTGTAGGACCCTTTTCGAACCGCTCCCAGTGTGGTAGGCGGCTGCGAGTCCACTGAATCTTTGTCAGCGCACAGGATGGGGTGCCACCTGTTTGGTCTGGTGGCGTTTTAGGATTCTTCACAGGATTCTGGAAGAGGTTCTACACGGGCTATTACAAGGTTTGGAAAGGGTTCTGTAAGGGTTCCAAGATACGGGGCCTTTTTTGTCTTATTAGAGCAGGGTTTTGTGGTATACTATAATATGCTGACATAAAAGCACCCTACACTGATGGAAATGATTCGGTAATGATTCAGGCTTCTATAGTAGGGTCACTGAGAGCCTTCAAGTGTAGACTCTTGCATTTTTAAGTATATCGGACTGTTCGGCCATTTAGCGTGTACGGTTGTAGTGTTTAGGGCCTTTTGTCGCTTGCGGCACGGCCCTAGACCCTAAACCTCTAAACCCTAACTCCTAAACCCAAACCCTAAAGTCAGGGGCTACTATAAGAGCTGCTACACTGGGTTCCTTCTAGATTCCTTCAAAGGGCTACTACAAGAGTTACTCTGCCAGGTTGGTTCGAAGGGCTAGTACAAGAGTCACTTTACTGGCTATCATTATGGGCTTTTGGCTGGGTTTGGGAGAAAACTGTCGGGTTTCGGTGCTTTGGGCCGAGTCGGGTTTACAGTTCAGGGATTTGTGGTGTGCGGCTAAGACTCCAATGGATACCCTGTGGCTTCCTTAAGAGTCATAGTAATAACAGTACTAAGGATAATAGTAATACTAATAGTACTGACAGTAATCATTATTATGGTGTAATAATTAGCAATACTCCTTAAAGCACATTGGATGAACGCTGTCGGGCCACCATTCGTAGCCTCGGCCCTTGAACTCGGCCTGGCTGCCTGAGCTGACGTGGGGTTGTTCGGGGTTCTGGGGCTTTAGCGTCAGGGCTTTGGGGTTGTGTGGTTTGGGGGTTTCGGGTCTGAACCTGTGCAAAAGCGACACCCTGGTCCCTAAGCCCGAGATGCTAAACCCTTCCGCCCTTTCTATGCCGACACGCTTAGCCCCAAAACCTGACCATGTACTTGACCTGCACTTTAGGGTTTAGGGTTTAGGGTACACTGGGCTTTTGAAGTAACCAGGGAGAAAAAAGTATAAACTTCTATTTCATAATGGTTCCAGTAAGAAGAAAGTATTAAAGTGTGGTACTCCAAAGCCCGGTACACCCATAAGCAGAAGCCGTGAACCCTGAACCCTACCCTAGTCCCTGCGGAACCTCAAACCTCAACCCAAAACTCGAAATCCTACCGAAACCATGTTGATTCGTCGTCGTCTGGTTCAGGGTTGGAGCTTCGGGCTTCCCTTAACCTACCAAAGCCTACTTGTTTCTAGGGTCCCTATAAACTCCTCTTTAGGATGTATAACGAGAACCTATACAAAAGTAGGCTTTGGTAGGTTAAGCCAAGGTAGGGTTTAGGGTCTAGGGCATACGAAATGTTAACTATCGTAGAATCCACCCCCAAAACCCTATTCTAATTATTCAGGCCACTATATTAGGGCTTAGGGTTTATGGGTCTTTTTCGTAATCGTAGCATACGGGAGTTTCCGAAAATAGGGGACCCTAACATAGTACCCTAAATAGTAGGATCCTTATTACAAGGACCCCAAAATAAGGTACCCCCAAATTTCGGAAACTCCCATGCCAAGCCGGTCATGAACTTGCTGCCCTGGGCACGGCCCGGGAGCTCGTGAGAGCGGACGAGAAGGCGAAGTCCTGTTGGGTTTCTTTTGATTTATGGTTTAAGGTTTAGGGTTTAGGGTGCAGGGGTTTAGGGTTAGGGGGTTTAGGGGTTTACGGTGTAGGGCTTGAACTTCTGAGTGTTAGCGATTCGTGTTCAGGATTTGTGGTTTTGGGTTGCTGGGTTTAGGGTTTAGGGTTTAGGCTCAGCAGGATTCCGAGACTCAGAGCGCCCCAATCTGGTCTCGGAAAAAGCTGGGGTTCCTACGATTTCGGGTCCACAGAAGGGTCCATTAACACCTGCTGAAACTGCCATGTTGGCTGCCACATGCAATGGCGGTTTTGTTACTCGTCCTCAAACCCGAATTTACACCCTAACATATACCCAGGCTCTGCAAACCTGGGCTTCGGACTCCCCAGGCTATGCGCTTGGTGCGAGACTTTGGATTTGTTTGGGGGTTGTGGTGTGGGGTCTGGGATGTTGGACTTAGGGCTCGCAGGGGTCTCGGGGCTATGATGTGCTTCCTAGGCTTTCCGGTCTAGGGCAGCCGGCCTAGGCTCCGAAATCCAGGTCGCGATTTGAGGGCAATTAGTTTAGGGTCTTGGGTTGATGGTTCAAGACTTACCCAGACCCCCGGGAGGATCCAAAAAGTAGATCCCCTATAAAGTACCCTTAGTAGTATAGGGCCCCAAATTAGGGGATCTACTTTCTAGATCCTCCCGGGGTCTGGGTAGGTTTTGTCGGATTTACGACCCGTACATATGTAGGGGCTTAGGATGTAAGGTTTCGGGCTTGGGATTTAAGGTTTAGGGCTTAGTGTTCAGGATTTAGGGCTTGGGATTCGGGAACAAACCCCAGAGTTCAAGCAGCACGCCTGCGCTTTGAAGGAAGCGCTGGGTAATGTCCTCGTTTGAGTCTCTAGCGTTGCGACAATTCAGGTCTCTGGTGGCTGGTCCTGATGAGAGGGATCGTACTTTTAAAGGCTTTCGGGTGGAGGGTCGATAGTTCAGGGTGCAAGGTCGAAGGTTTAGGCTTTCAAACTTAGGTTTAGGGCTCTAAGGATTCTAAGGTTTGTAGCACTACCGAAGCCTCCGAACCTACTTCAGTGACCTTTGTTATACATCTTAGGGTGCAGGGGGTAGGGCTAAGATTTGCTGAAACAACCAGAATGACCCTCCGATTCGGAACCGCAACGTTTATGCTTATGCATGAAAACCCTCTGTCTCGAATCCATCTAAAACTCAAGACGCTCAATCTTACATCTGTTTGCAGCAAGGGCGCGGGACCGAAACAAACAGCCTCGCCCCCGCGATCGCTTTGGTGAAAGCCGGGCTCCTCGTGGCTTAAAGGGATGTCAGGGCTTAACTTTGGGCCACGCGGTTTAGGGTTCTAGTGTTAGTGTTTAGGATTTAAGGTTTTCGGGTTGGGCTTTACAATTTTAGGCCTGAAGCTTTGAACACCTGCTTGGAACCTACGAACCTACGTTTTCAGACTCATGAAAAAAGCTACGAGGCGTGTTCTGCGGGGCCAACGTACGCATGACGAGCCAGGAGCATCCTGAACCCAAACCCTTCTAAATCCCAAACCCCAAACTCCAAACTCTGGGCCTCTCACCAAATTTAAAACCCTACCCTACAACCTAAACCCTAGGCCCCCAAATCCTAAACCCTAGACCCGAAATCCTGGAAACCTTGAAGATCGAAACCTCGGGTCGGGGTCCCAATTCCCAAGGCTTACGTACTTAATGTCCCTTGACAAGTTCGCGACGAATGAATGAATGATTGAAGGCAGGAACGAACGAACGAATGAGTATACATACACATATTACACTTACACCTGCACATACACATATACACATACAGGTACATATACATATCATATACAGATACATATACATACATATATATATATATACATACACATATACATATACACATACATATCCGTATACATATACATATACATATACATATACATATACATAGACATAGACATAGACATAGACATGTATATGTGTGTAGATATATATATATATAGATATATGTGTGTACACAGGGTTTTTATGGTGTTGTACATAGTCGTATCGGGATTTATGAAGGTTTTCCCAACTTCCTTCGGAAAGCATGTCGCTTGCTGCCTGTACCTATTCGTAACTTAGTTGAACTCCTTACCAAGAAAGAGCCTCATAAAGCCCGACACTTCCATTCGAAGAAGCCCTTATATACTTAAGTACAAAACTCAGGCTGCGGGAAAGTTGCACTGCTCTCTGATGCAACCCCTTAACCCTAAACCCTAAACCGGCAAGCCCAGGCGCCGTGTGCGGGTCTGCCCAGGTAATGTCGTAGATAATCCTCGGCTGTGTCGGGATCAACGGCTTAGGTTTTGGGGGTTTAGGGGTTAGGGTTTTCTCGGGTTTTGAACTTGAGCCTAGGCTTAGGGTCTAGCGTTACGGATTTGGGTTTGTTGGGCTCTGCCTTGAGACCTGACGGCCTGAGAGAGAATGGGGCGTGGGGTACAACATTGCCGTATAGCTAGATGGGTTTAGGATTTACGGCTTAGGGTTTGGGGTGAAGGCCGCTCAGACGCTTATATTAATGATTCAAGAAATTGTGGGTCAGTATTGCCGCCGGCTCCCCTCAGCCTCGTGCCATTCAGAACTGCGGCTACTCTTGGCGTTCTTGCTTGCACTGCTTCTCCCTGTGCTTTGCTACCCTTCTGCATGTTTCATTGTCCTTTGTAAAATCCCATTTCGCCTTGCAACATGATGTTGGTTCCCCCGGCTCCGCATGTGCCTGCAAGAAGCAGGAAGAGAAACCCTGCAACTCGAAGGCACAGCAGGGACATGATGGCTGAGCACAGGTTTACACTGGCTTAAAAACCTGTTGGCAGGAGCATACTGGTGGTCGTATGATAACCCTGTGCTTATAGTGTTGAGGTTTCATAAACCCTCAACCTTAAGCCCCAAAACCCTAGGGCCAAGCCAAGCCTCACAACCCTGAAACCCTAAAGAGGATCCCTGATATGATTTATGATATAAGGTATATTTCCTTAAATCATATCATATTGGAGTTTCTGGGATGGAGGGCTCGGAGCGCCCGGGCCCAAAGATGGTCCTCTGCTCTCAAATCCGACTCTTACTGCCTGGTGCTTAGTAGGGAATGGGGGCGTGGATCCCCATAGTAGTCCCTATATTGAACCCTCAAAACCCCTTGAGAAGCCTTATGACCCCGATATTAGTCTCCATAATGGATTACTAAGAACCAGACAGCTTAGCCTGCCGAGCCGCTCCTCCTGACGAGTTCCAGGAGACCTCAACGGCTTTGGGTTTAGGGGTTTAGGGTTGAGGATTTAGGGGTTTAGGGGTTAGTGGTTTGGGGTTTAGGGGTTTAGGGGTTTAGGGGTTTAGGGGTTTAGGTGTTTAGGGGTTTAGGGTTTAGGATTTAGGACTTAGGGTCTTCAGAAGAGTGTGGGGCTAGTGCATTGGGGTCACCCTAAACCCGAAACACTAGAACCCTCAAGGGCTTAGGGTGTAGGGTTTAGGGTGTGGGTTTAAGGGTCGGAAGAGCTGACGCACTTTTGGAGTTCGAGCTCGTAGTGTTCATGCTTCAGGCACGCCCTTAACTTTAGCTAACCCCAACCCCTAACCTAAACACTATACCTCAAACCCTAGACCCTACAACGCCCTGACCCCTCGCCCCAAAAACCAAGACCCCAAGCCCCAAAACAACATCGACAATGTGAAATCATGCTGAATGGTCGCCCCGTGGCTCCGGGATCACCACAGGCCGAGGTAACGCCGAGATCTCCTGGAAGCCAAGATGGTCAACTACGGTTGATGATATAAATACCCATAATAATAAGGAATGAATATACCACAATTCCCATAGTCTAGGGCCATTAAGGTAATGCAGGATTTATATCATCAACTGTATAACATAAGGTTCACAGGCTTTCGTAATCCTTCTTTGAAGCCTCTAAAAGGGTTTATGTGGGTAGATACTTTACGTACTAGAAACCTGCCACCGATGGGCATGTCTGTCATGACAATGAGTAAACGGTTTAGGGTATAGCAAGTTGCTGAGCAACTCTCCTCCTTTCACGACACTAAAATGACTGTACCACCGCTGTTGAAGGTTCACGACGGGTGGCAGCAACCCAACCACAAGAAACCCAGGCACGGCTGCATCGAACGACTCGCAGCAACTAAGAAAGCATTTATCACTATCCATGAGCTAAACCCTAAACCCTAAACCCTAGAACGTAGCTGAGCCTCCAACCCGAGCCCAAAAACGTCACAAGTGCCAGATACCATTTTCAGACCTGCAAATCGAGATCCTCAACACCCTTCATCACGGAACCCCGACACCCCCAAAACCTCAAAGCCAAAAGCCTCAAAGCTGCAATCCCACGTTGGCCTCTAGCCACTTCAATCGTTCAGGATTGAGTATCTTGACTACACGCTCGGCCAAATTATCCAAGAGATTGAATGATGCACGCAGTGGCACTCTTCAATACTATGCTTTCAATCAGAAAGGTACCAGATAGGGGTCCTTGCATGGGGCTCCTTATGTTTATGATCCCCACGGTTGATGATATAAATCCTGCACTACGCATAATAAGGAATATACCATAATTCCCATAGTTTAGGGCCATTAAGGTAGTGCAGGTCCTCATCAGCCGTACTGTTGATGGACAAAATCCTGCATGACCCTAAGGACCCAAAACTATGGGAATTATGGTATATTCCTTATAATGGGTAATGCAGGATATTGTCCATCAACAGTATCATCCCCGGGTCCCCAATAAGGCTCTTTTTTCTCAAGTTTTCACACCGGCCCCGAAGCCCTGAACCCCAGACTCTAGACGTTGAAGCATCCTGGGGGGGGAACCTCACAAAACACAATGAAGCCAGGTCTGGGAGTTTCCGAAAATTGGGGTCCCCTATTTTGGGGTCCTTTAAAGGTTACTGTAAGGGTACTATAGGGGTTCCTTTAAAGGGCTCTTTTAGGGTTTAGAGTTTCCGAAAATTGGGGGCACCTTACTTTGGGGTCCTTATCATAAGGATCCTACTATTTAGGGTACTACATTAGGGTCCCCTATTTTCGGAAACTCCCAGGTCGAGTCGTATTGACAAAGAAAGGAAACCCACGGAAACCCCGAACAAAAAACCTTACAATACACACAACAAAACCATTCCAGCATTGTAACCCTTCTAAAAACCCTACCACAAAGGGACGTCTGAAATTGAATCCCTAAACCCCTCAAACCCTAAACTCCTCTGTCAACCCTAAACCCAAAACCCCCAAACCCCAAACCCTAAACCCTAAACCCTAAACCCAAAACCCCCAAACCCTATCAAAAAATGGACATCGCAATTCATCCTGGAGGTTGGAGGTGCTGCAGCGTGGGAGACCTCCATGAAGTACCAGGCCTCAGTGGAGTTCGAAACTTCAGGAAGGTTTTTTTTTTGTATGGGCTCTTTTCGAACTGCAGATACAGCGAGAATTCCTTAACAGGATGAGCCTGAAGGTTAGGGTTTAGGCTTTGGGTGTCCAGGGGGTTAGGGAGGTTTTGTGGGTTTAGGGGGTTAGGGAGGTTTTAAGGGTCCGGGGGGGTTAGGGAGGTTTTGGGGCTTCAAGGGGGTTAGGGGGTTTAGGGGTCCGGGGGTTTATGGTTTAGAGGGGATTTAGGGGTTCAGGGGTGTTTAGGCGGTCAGGATCTACGCTTTGGAATTTGGGGATGAATTTTTCGAGTCTCGGGTCTGGGTCATAGTTACAATAGGGTGCAAGCGGCTGATAGGATGTTGCAGGGCTTCTTCGGGCTGTGACAATTAGAATAGAAGATATCTACAGGGCGTTGTGGGATGTTGTCGAGGTTTCTAGGGTTGTACAGGGGCCTTAGTGGTAAGAACAGGTTTTGAGATATAAATATATACATATATATATATATATAGCAATCATAGTGCAACTAGAAGGGTTGTTTAGGGGCTTTCGGTGCAGTGCCTTTGCGGGCATATGCTTGATGGCTTTGGCATGTCGGGTTTCGGGTCGCCACGCTTCTTATATGATCGATGGCTTGGGCGTGCCTGGGCTGAGGACTCACGTTAGGCATTCTGCATGTGTCATGTCTTTCAGGCTCGTTGCCCCCTTAAACCCTAAACCCTAAACCCCTAAACTCTGAACCCCAAACAAACAAACGACCGGCGACACGTCGCGACAAGCTGAGAACAACGACTCGACGATGCAGGCATCGTAGCGATCTACAGAGTGGTACTATAGGAGCCTGAATGACTACCAATACTGTTTTGGGAGTTCCGTATTATGATTATAGCAGAATATTCCACCAAACCCTATTGTACTTATAAAAGACCCGCATATTGTGGGACAATGCCGGACGGCCAATCGAGCACCAGGCCATAACACGGGACCCCCTGTAGAGCATCTAGCGTCTGTTCTTTACCGTAACCACATAGACTGACTTCCATAGACGATAAACCCTGAAATCCCAAACCCTGGCACCCGAAAACCTCAACCCTACCATATCGTCCCTCCATGCTCTTCGTATAATATCCCCCGAAGCCTTCTTCTACTTCCTATGGCCCTTATCTTAAAACCCAGACCTTTTAAAGGAACCCCTTTAAATTAAAGGAGCCCTTTAAAGGAACCCCTTTAAGGAGCCCTTTAACGGAGCCTTTTAAAGGAGTTCCCTCCTCCTCTGAGAGGCAGCAGTCGTCGATCACCGCAGCCAGAGGCAGTGCATCGCAGAGGTCTCCAAAGGCATCCAAAAGTTCATCAGCCTCCAGGTGGGGGCTTCATGGGCTTTAAGTTTAGAAGTTTAGGGTTTCGGGGGGCTTTATGGGGCTTCAAGTTTAGGGCTCTGTGAGCTCTCATGTTGATGTGGCGCTTACGGCCTAGTGTTCAAGGTTCTGGGCTTGTGGTTTAGGGAAGGCTATGAGACAGGGCTTCTCATTAAATGGAACAGGGTTTTGGTGTATACATGTGTATGCTGTACTGTGATTGTGAAGGGACTCTAAGAGAAACCTTAAACCCTAAACCCTAAACCCTAGTACTTTTGAAACTACGCAGGGGCTCGGGGGTTGTGCAAGGGTTCCAAACAGGTCTTTGGAAAGGGCTGCTATAAATGTTCTACGGGGGGGCCTTTATCGAGTTTCAATGAGGGCTGTTCAAAGGGTTGGGGCTTGGGGGTGTTGGGGTCTGGGTAGGGCTGAAAAGCTAAGTCAAGGTTCTGATTCAAGCCTTTTGGAAGGTTCTGTTTACCCTGAGCTGCAAAGACTTCTCGTATGCTTGATGGTTAAGGACCCTAAACCTCTCGTATGCTTGATGGTCAAGGACCCTAAACCCTAAACCCGAGTGCATGATTCCGGTTCAGCCAGGATTCCAAGAGCCGGGCTCGTGGTTTGAAGGCTCAGTAGGGTTTTTGGAGTTTTGGACTGGGTTCTTGTTAAGGAATGTAATTTAAGGTTAAGTTTAAGGTACCACACTAAGGACACCATATTATTTACTATAGATCCCTATCATGGTAACCTAAATTACATTTCTTAACAAGAACCCAGTTTAGGGTCTTGGGATGCTTGGGCCTTGTGTTGAGAAGCTCACGATGCCACACTTGGATTACAAGGCCCAAGACATAGTCGAACAACCCGACTGAAATCTTAAGTATCTTAAGCAAGCGTAATACCCCGATGTTCGACGCCTAAACTCTGAGGCCCTGAACCCTACACGTTCAAAGCTCCGTTCCGGGTTGAGGGCGGAAATCTGGCAGCCCTAAACCCTAAACCCTTGCTACCAACCACACCTTTGCAATAACCCTCCTGTCGAAAACTGTAGCGCTTTTAGGTTTCGTTGATTTTTGCAGTAGCTTGGCATGATCTAGGGTTACTATAGGGTTACTATAAGCGTACTATAAGGGTACTATAAAGGGACTATGAGTGCATGGAATTAGAAAGTTACAAAGCACAAGGCGAAGTTGCTGTCCCCGAGACGGGCAGCAGCCTGAGGCCACAAACGCCGAAACTCCGAACCCTAAACCCTAAACCTGAACCCTGAACCCTAAACCCCGAACCCTAAAACCTAAACCCCGAACCCTAAACCCTGTACCCCAAAACCCTAAACTATCGAATCTGCCGCCAACCGCACTGAGATGGACCGCGCCTCCTCGCGTGAATACTTTGATTCAATCTCGGCGGCGAAGCCCTGAGGGCCGTACCTTAGCTCTACTTTGGGTACTGTTTAGGGTTTAGGGTTTAGGGTTATAATAGGGCTACTAATACGGTCCTAATACATTTATGATTTTTTTCAACTGTTACTGAGTGAGGGCCGTGCCTTAGCTCTACTTTGGGTACTGTTTAGGGTTTAGGGTTTAGGGTTATAATAGGGCTGCTAATAAGGTCCTGATACATCTATTTTTTCAACTGTTACTGAGTGAGGGCCGTGCCTTAGCTCTACTTTGGGTACTGTTTAGGGTTTAGGGTTTAGGGTTATAATAGGGCTACTAATAAGGTCCTGATACATCTATTTTTTCAACTGTTACTGAGTGAGGCCCGTACCTTAGCTCTACTTTGGGTACTGTTTAGGGTTTAGGGTTTAGGTTTATAATAGGGCTACTTATAAAGTCCTAATACATCTATATTTTGAATTATTCAACTGTTACTGAGTGAGGGCCGTACCTTAGCTCTAAAGCAGGGGCCTTACTAATCAGAATAGGGTTCCTTTCAAGGGTTCCATAAGGGTACTAGAATGCAGGGGCCTTACTAATTAGAATAGGGTTCCTTTAAAGGGTCTAGAAAGGTTACTATAAGAGATCTATAAGGGTAGTATAATGTAGGGGCCTTACTAATTAGAATAGGGTTCCTTTAAAGGGGTCTATAAGGGCTACTATAAGGCATCTATAAGGCTACTATAATGTAGGGCCATACTAATTAGAATAGGGCTTTGGGATATAGTATACTAGACTGATATTATGGGCTATATAAGGAGTTAGAATAAGGTTTTGGGATATAGTATACTAGACTGATGTCCTGGACTTGAAGGGATCTTGTCATAAAGTACCCCGACTCCTATATTGGACTAGCGCGGACCATGACAAGCATGGTACTGGTAGTGATGCTGATGGTGATACTGATGGAGGTGCTGATCACGACGATGATGCAAAGCCGAAGGAAGACGAAGGTGGTGACGAAGAGGAGCAGGAATAATGGCAATAACCATAGTAACTGATGTCGTTGCTGTTCCAGAAGCCTAAGTATATCGGTAATTGCAGCAGGCCGCTGGTTCTGAGATGCGCCTGCAATCCCAAGAACCCCAAAACCCCAACAAAACTCCTAAACCCCTCGAGCCCTGAAACCATAGAACCCTAAAACCCCTAAACCCCCCTCTAAATCCCTAGACCCAAAACCCTAAACCCTAAAACCCGAAAACCCAAAAAATCCCTAAACCCCTAAACCCTAAATCCCTAAGCCCCAAAACACTCCAAGAGCCCTTGCTCTCAGGAATACAAGTGACAGCGGCCAGTAGTCTCTGTCCTCATGGTTGCCTTGACAAGTTTAGGGTTTAGGGTTGAGGGTTTAGTGTTGAGGGTTTAGGGTTTGGGGTTTTAGGGTTTAGGGTTTAGGGTTTTTGGTTTAGGGCAAAGGTTTAAGGGCCTTGACAAGTTTGAGATTCGGGGTTATAAGGACCTTAATTGGTGCTACAAGTAGTTGTAAGTATTGTTAGCCTAAGAACAATCCTAGTTACTACCGTCCCATGATCCTTTAAGTTGGGTTTAGGCTTGAGGGTTTCGGGATTAGGGATGCGGGTTGTTGGATTAGGCCCTAAACTTTCGGGTTCAAGGCTTTGGGCTCAGACCCTAAACCCCCCAGCCCCCAGCCCACTCCAACCCCAGCCCTGTTTTCGCCGGTGCGGGCCCACACCCGAATTCAAAATCAGGTTCCAGTCACAAAACTCACCCCAATTCAAAATCAGGTACTCCCGACCCCCCCCCAGCCCAGTCCAGCCCAGTCCAGCCCAGCCCCAGCCCAATCTGTCAGGGCCCAGCCCATCCCCACTCCCTTTTCTCAGAGCCCCAGCCCCAGACCCCAGCAGCACAAAAACCTGGTCAAAACTTTCGGTCCCTCGCCCAGCCGCCCAACAAGCAGCCCAGCCCAGCACCCAATTCCCCAAATCAGGTTTCAGTCAGAAAACCTGCTCAAAACGTTTCACTCAAAACTTTCGCTCAAAACGTGATTATTGGCACCCAAACCCTTAACAATTTCTATAAACCCTAAACCCTAAAGCCTAAACCCTAAACCCTAAACCCTAAACCCTAAACCCCAACCCCTAAACCCCTAAACCCCTAAACCCCAAACCCAAAAACCAAAAACCCTAAACCCTAAACCGTAGCTCGCATTTCAGCGCTTATCTTGATCACGACTCGAAAGCCCGAGACCCAAAACTTCGAAATCCCTGGGCCCCAAGCCCTTTTAACCTGAACCCTTTAGGGTTTAGGGTTTAGGGTTTAGGGTTTAGGGTTCAGCAGCTCCGGATCGAGCAGTGGTATGCACAGGTGTGTTTAAGAGTTTGATATAACACCCACCCACCCAAAGAATCCCATAACAT